>JANJGN010001224.1:0-172246 GCA_026770705.1 Isurus oxyrinchus | reverse complement strand
CCTCCCTCCCCTCCTTCACCTCTCCTCTCCGCCCCCTCCCCCTCCCTCCCCTCCTTCCCTCCGCCCCCTCCCGCCCCCCGCCCCCTCCCCCCGCCCCCGCCCCCCTCCCGCCCCCCGCCCCCTCAAGCTCCCCCCCCCCCCGCAACCTCCCCCTCCCTCAAGCCCCCCCCCCCGCGCAACCTCCCCCCTCCCTCAAGCTCCCCCCCCCCCCCCGCAACCTCCCCCTCCCTCCCCCTCCCTCCCCACCCCGCCCCCTCCCCCCCCCCCCCCGCAACCTCCCCCTCCCTCCCCCCCCTCCCCCCTCCCTCCCTCCCCCCTCCCCCCCTCCACCTCCCCCTCCCCCCCTCCCCCTCCCCCTCCCCCTCCCTCCCCCCGCCTCCCTGCCAGGATGGCTTTCGCCGGGTGAGTGATTTTCTTGGAGCCGCCTCCCGGTGCCGGTGCCGCTGCCGCCCAGAGCGGCCTCTGCCTCTCCGCCTCCGGGTCTGAAGCCCTGACCGTTCCGGAGCCGCTGCCTAGCCGCCTCGTCCTGGCGGGACAAGAGTCGCTGACAGTGAAAGGCCCGATTTCGCTATGACATGTCCGCGGCGCGCAGGCCGCTCCCGGGCCTAAGGCCGGGGTAAAATTCGCCTCAAATTCGGCGCCGAAAGAAAACTACGGATCGGCCCCGCCCTCCGCCGCTTCCCATTGGCCAATCCCAGTTCTCGTCTGAATTGGCTCCTGAAAGCCTGCGATACAATTGGCTAGATCCGGTACCTATGATTGATTAATGCCAGTGTACTATATGAAACATCTGATTGGTTGTCTCCGACATCTTGATTGGCTGTCTCCGATATGTGATTGGCTGTGTCCGACATCTGATTGGTTGACGAGGATAAGGAGAGAGATAACCTGAGAAGTGGAGTCATCGCGAAACATTCACAGTGCAAATTGGAAAAACAATCACAATGCAAATTGGAAAAACAATCACAATGCAAATTGGAAAAACAATCACAATGCAAATTATAAAAACAATCACAATGCAAATTGTAAAAACAATCACATTGCAAATTGGAAAAACAATTCACAGTGCAAATTGGAAAAACAATCACAATGCAAATTGGAAAAACATTCACAATACAAATTGTAAAAACAATCACAATGCAAATTGGAAAAACATTCACAATACAAATTGTAAAAACAATCACAATGCAAATTATAAAAACATTCACAATGCAAATGTAAAAACAATCACAATGCAAATTGGAAAAACATTCACAATACAAAATGGAAAAACAATCAGAATGTAAATTGTAAAAACATTCACAATGCAAATTGGAAAACAATCACAATGCAAATTGGAAAAACAATCACAATGCAAATTATAAAACAATCACAATACAAATTGTAAAAACATTCACCGTGCAAATAGTAAGAACAATCACAATGCAAATTGTAAAAACAATCACAATGCAAATTGGTAAAAACATTCACAATGGCAAATTGTAAAAACAATCACAATGCAAATTGGAAAAACAATCACAATGCAAATTATAAAAACATTCACAGTGCAAATTGTAAAAAACAATCACAATGCAAATTATAAAAAACAATCACAATACAAATTGTAAAAACAACCACAATGCAAATTATAAAAACAATCACAATACAAATTGTAAAAACAATCACAATGCAAATTGTAAAAACAATCACAATGCAAATTGGAAAAACATTCAAAATGCAAATTGTAAAAACAATCAATACAAATTGGAAAAACATTCACAGTGCAAATTGTAAAAACATTCACAATGCAAATTGGAAAAACAATCACAATGCAAATTGGAAAAAACAATCACAATGCAAATTATAAAAACAATCACAATGCAAATTGTAAAAACAATCACATTGCAAATTGGAAAAACATTCACAGTGCAAATTGTAAAAACAATCACAATGCAAATTGGAAAAACATTCACAATACAAATTGTAAAAACAATCACAATGCAAATTGGAAAAACATTCACAATACAAATTGAAAAAACAATCACAATGCAAATTGTAAAAACAATCACAATGCAAATTGGAAAAACATTCACAATACAAAATGGAAAAACAATCAGAATGTAAATCGGAAAAACATTCAAAATGCAAATTGGAAAAACAATCACAATGCAAATTATAAAAACAATCACAATACAAATTGTAAAAACATTCACAGTGCAAATTGTAAAAACAATCACAATGCAAATTGGAAAAACATTCACAATGCAAATTGGAAAACATTCACAATGCAAATTGTAAAAACATTCACGTTGGAAATTGGAAAAACATTCACAATGCAAATTGTAAAAACAATCACAATGCAAATTGTAAAAACAATAACAATGCAAATTGGAAAAAAACAATCTCAATGCAAATGGAAAAACATTCACAATACAAATTGTAAAAACAATCACAATGCAAATTGGAAAACCATTCAAAATGCAAATTGTAAAAGCAATCACAATACAAATTGGAAAAAACATTCACAATGCAAATTGGAAAAACAATCACAATGCAAATTGGAAAAACAATCACAGTGCAAATTGGAAAAACATTCACAATGCAAATTGTAAAAACATTCACAATGCAAATTGGAAAAACAATCACAATGCAAATTGGAAAAACAATCACAATGCAAATTGGAAAAACAATCACAATGCAAATTATAAAAACAATCACAATGCAAATTATAAAAACATTCACAATGCAAATTGGAAAAACAATCACAATGCAAATTGTAAAAACATTCACAGTGCAAATTGGAAAAACATTCACAATGCAAATTGTAAAAACATTCACAGTGCAAATTGTAAAAACGTTCACAATGCAAATTGTAAAAACAATCACAATACAAATTGGGAAAAACATTCACAGTGCAAATTGTAAAAACAATCACAATGCAAATTGGAAAAATAATCACAATGCAAATTGGAAAAACATTCACAATGTAAATTGTAAAAACAATCACAATGCAAATTGGAAAAACAATAACAATGCAAATTGGAAAAACATTTGCAGTGCAAATTGGAAAAAACAATCACAATACAAATTGGAAAAAACATTCACAATACAAATTGTAAAAACAATCACAATGCAAATTATAAAAACAATAACAATGCAAATTGGAAAAACAATCACAATGCAAATTGTAAAAACATTCACAGTGCAAATTGGAAAAACATTCACAATGTAAATTGTAAAAACATTCACAATGCAAATTCGAAAAACAATCACAATGCAAATTGGAAAAACAATCACAATGCAAATTGGAAAAACATTCACAATGCAAATTGGAAAAACAATCACAATGCAAATTATAAAAACAATCACAATGCAAATTATAAAAACATTCAAAATGCAAATTGTAAAAACAATCACAATACAAATTGGAAAAACATTCACAGTGCAAATTGGAAAAACATTCACAATGCAAATTGTAAAAACATTCACAATGCAAATTGGAAAACAATCACAATGCAAATTGGAAAAACAATCACAATGCAAATTATAAAAACAATCACAATGCAAATTATAAAAACATTCACAGTGCAAATTGTAAGAACAATCACAATGCAAATTGGTAAAAACATTCACAATGCAAATTGGAAAAACATTCACAATGCAAATTGGAAAAACATTCACAATGCAAATTGTAAAAACAGTCAAAATGCAAATTGTAAAAACAATCACAATGCAAATTGTAAAAACAATCACATTGCAAATTGGAAAAACATTCACAGTGCAAATTGGAAAAACAATCACAATGCAAATTGGAAAAACATTCACAATACAAATTGTAAAAACAATCACAATGCAAATTGGAAAAACATTCACAATACAAATTGTAAAAACAATCACAATTGCAAATTATAAAAACATTCACAATGCAAATTGTAAAAACAATCACAATGCAAATTGGAAAAACATTCACAATACAAAATGGAAAAACAATCAGAATGTAAATTGTAAAAACATTCACAATGCAAATTGGAAAAACAATCACAATGCAAATTGGAAAAACAATCACAATGCAAATTATAAAAACAATCACAATACAAATTGTAAAAACATTCACAGTGCAAATAGTAAGAACAATCACAATGCAAATTGTAAAAACAATCACAATGCAAATTGTAAAAACATTCACAATGCAAATTGTAAAAACAATCACAATGCAAATTGGAAAAACAATCACAATGCAAATTATAAAAACATTCACAGTGCAAATTGTAAAAACAATCACAATGCAAATTATAAAAACAATCACAATACAAATTGTAAAAACAACCACAATGCAAATTATAAAAACAATCACAATACAAATTGTAAAAACAATCACAATGCAAATTGTAAAAACAATCACAATGCAAATTGGAAAAACATTCAAAATGCAAATTGTAAAAACAATCAATACAAATTGGAAAAACATTCACAGTGCAAATTGTAAAAACATTCACAATGCAAATTGGAAAAACAATCACAATGCAAATTGGAAAAACAATCACAATGCAAATTATAAAAACAATCACAATGCAAATTGTAAAAACAATCACATTGCAAATTGGAAAAACATTCACAGTGCAAATTGTAAAAACAATCACAATGCAAATTGGAAAAACATTCACAATACAAATTGTAAAAACAATCACAATGCAAATTGGAAAAACATTCACAATACAAATTGAAAAAACAATCACAATGCAAATTGTAAAAACAATCACAATGCAAATTGGAAAAACATTCACAATACAAAATGGAAAAAACAATCAGAATGTAAATCGGAAAAACATTCAAAATGCAAATTGGAAAAACAATCACAATGCAAATTATAAAAACAATCACAATACAAATTGTAAAAACATTCACAGTGCAAATTGTAAAAACAATCACAATGCAAATTGGAAAAACATTCACAATGCAAATTGGAAAAACATTCACAATGCAAATTGTAAAAACATTCACGTTGGAAATTGGAAAAACATTCACAATGCAAATTGTAAAAACAATCACAATGCAAATTGTAAAAACAATAACAATGCAAATTGGAAAAACAATCTCAATGCAAATTGGAAAAACATTCACAATACAAATTGTAAAAACAATCACAATGCAAATTGGAAAACCATTCAAAATGCAAATTGTAAAAGCAATCACAATACAAATTGGAAAAACATTCACAATGCAAATTGGAAAAACAATCACAATGCAAATTGGAAAAACAATCACAGTGCAAATTGGAAAAACATTCACAATGCAAATTGTAAAAACATTCACAATGCAAATTGGAAAAACAATCACAATGCAAATTGGAAAAACAATCACAATGCAAATTGGAAAAACAATCACAATGCAAATTATAAAAACAATCACAATGCAAATTATAAAAACATTCACAATGCAAATTGGAAAAACAATCACAATGCAAATTGTAAAAACATTCACAGTGCAAATTGGAAAAACATTCACAATGCAAATTGTAAAAACATTCACAGTGCAAATTGTAAAAACGTTCACAATGCAAATTGTAAAAACAATCACAATACAAATTGGAAAAACATTCACAGTGCAAATTGTAAAAACAATCACAATGCAAATTGGAAAAATAATCACAATGCAAATTGGAAAAACATTCACAATGTAAATTGTAAAAACAATCACAATGCAAATTGGAAAAACAATAACAATGCAAATTGGAAAAAACATTTGCAGTGCAAATTGGAAAAAAACAATCACAATACAAATTGGAAAAACATTCACAATACAAATTGTAAAAACAATCACAATGCAAATTATAAAAACAATAACAATGCAAATTGGAAAAACAATCACAATGCAAATTGTAAAAACATTCACAGTGCAAATTGGAAAAACATTCACAATGTAAATTGTAAAAACATTCACAATGCAAATTCGAAAAACAATCACAATGCAAATTGGAAAAACAATCACAATGCAAATTGGAAAAACATTCACAATGCAAATTGGAAAAACAATCACAATGCAAATTATAAAAACAATCACAATGCAAATTATAAAAACATTCAAAATGCAAATTGTAAAAACAATCACAATACAAATTGGAAAAACATTCACAGTGCAAATTGGAAAAACATTCACAATGCAAATTGTAAAAACATTCACAATGCAAATTGGAAAACAATCACAATGCAAATTGGAAAAACAATCACAATGCAAATTATAAAAACAATCACAATGCAAATTATAAAAACATTCACAGTGCAAATTGTAAGAACAATCACAATGCAAATTGTAAAAACATTCACAATGCAAATTGGAAAAACATTCACAATGCAAATTGGAAAAACATTCACAATGCAAATTGTAAAAACAGTCAAAATGCAAATTGTAAAAACAATCACAATGCAAATTGGAAAAACAATCACAATGCAAATTGTAAAAACAATCACAATGCAAATTGGAAAAACAATAACAATGCAAATTATAAAAACATTCACAGTGCAAATTGTAAAAACAATCACATTGCAAATTATAAAAACAATCACAATACAAATTGTAAAAACAATCACAATGCAAATTATAAAAACAATCACAATACAAATTGTAAAAACAGTCAAAATGCAAATTGTAAAAACAATCACAATGCAAATTGGAAAAACATTCAAAATGCAAATTGTAAAAACAATCAATACAAATTGGAAAAACATTCACAGTGCAAATTGTAAAAACATTCACAATGCAAATTGGAAAAACAATCACAATGCAAATTGGAAAAACAATCACAATGCAAATTATAAAAACAATCACAATGCAAATTGTAAAAACAATCACATTGCAAATTGGAAAAACATTCACAGTGCAAATTGTAAAAACAATCACAATGCAAATTGGAAAAACATTCACAATACAAATTGTAAAAACAATCACAATGCAAATTGGAAAAACATTCACAATACAAATTGAAAAAACAATCACAATGCAAATTGTAAAAACAATCACAATGCAAATTGGAAAAACATTCACAATACAAAATGGAAAAACAATCAGAATGTAAATCGGAAAAACATTCAAAATGCAAATTGGAAAAACAATCACAATGCAAATTATAAAAACAATCACAATACAAATTGTAAAAACATTCACAGTGCAAATTGTAAAAACAATCACAATGCAAATTGGAAAAACATTCACAATGCAAATTGGAAAAACATTCACAATGCAAATTGTAAAAACATTCACGTTGGAAATTGGAAAAACATTCACAATGCAAATTGTAAAAACAATCACAATGCAAATTGTAAAAACAATCACAATGCAAATTGTAAAAAACAATCACATTGCAAATTGGAAAAACATTCACAGTGCAAATTGGAAAAACAATCACAATGCAAATTGGAAAAACATTCACAATACAAATTGTAAAAACAATCACAATGCAAATTGGAAAAACATTCACAATACAAATTGTAAAAACAATCACAATGCAAATTATAAAAACATTCACAATGCAAATTGTAAAAACAATCACAATGCAAATTGGAAAAACATTCACAATACAAAATGGAAAAACAATCAGAATGTAAATTGTAAAAACATTCACAATGCAAATTGGAAAAACAATCACAATGCAAATTGGAAAAACAATCACAATGCAAATTATAAAAACAATCACAATACAAATTGTAAAAACATTCACAGTGCAAATAGTAAGAACAATCACAATGCAAATTGTAAAAACAATCACAATGCAAATTGTAAAAACATTCACAATGCAAATTGTAAAAAACAATCACAATGCAAATTGGAAAAACAATCACAATGCAAATTATAAAAACATTCACAGTGCAAATTGTAAAAACAATCACAATGCAAATTATAAAAACAATCACAATACAAATTGTAAAAACAACCACAATGCAAATTATAAAAACAATCACAATACAAATTGTAAAAACAATCACAATGCAAATTGTAAAAACAATCACAATGCAAATTGGAAAAACATTCAAAATGCAAATTGTAAAAACAATCAATACAAATTGGAAAAACATTCACAGTGCAAATTGTAAAAACATTCACAATGCAAATTGGAAAAACAATCACAATGCAAATTGGAAAAACAATCACAATGCAAATTATAAAAACAATCACAATGCAAATTGTAAAAACAATCACATTGCAAATTGGAAAAACATTCACAGTGCAAATTGTAAAAACAATCACAATGCAAATTGGAAAAACATTCACAATACAAATTGTAAAAACAATCACAATGCAAATTGGAAAAACATTCACAATACAAATTGAAAAAACAATCACAATGCAAATTGTAAAAACAATCACAATGCAAATTGGAAAAACATTCACAATACAAAATGGAAAAACAATCAGAATGTAAATCGGAAAAACATTCAAAATGCAAATTGGAAAAACAATCACAATGCAAATTATAAAAACAATCACAATACAAATTGTAAAAACATTCACAGTGCAAATTGTAAAAACAATCACAATGCAAATTGGAAAAACATTCACAATGCAAATTGGAAAAACATTCACAATGCAAATTGTAAAAACATTCACGTTGGAAATTGGAAAAACATTCACAATGCAAATTGTAAAAACAATCACAATGCAAATTGTAAAAACAATAACAATGCAAATTGGAAAAACAATCTCAATGCAAATTGGAAAAACATTCACAATACAAATTGTAAAAACAATCACAATGCAAATTGGAAAACCATTCAAAATGCAAATTGTAAAAGCAATCACAATACAAATTGGAAAAACATTCACAATGCAAATTGGAAAAACAATCACAATGCAAATTGGAAAAACAATCACAGTGCAAATTGGAAAAACATTCACAATGCAAATTGTAAAAACATTCACAATGCAAATTGGAAAAACAATCACAATGCAAATTGGAAAAACAATCACAATGCAAATTGGAAAAACAATCACAATGCAAATTATAAAAACAATCACAATGCAAATTATAAAAACATTCACAATGCAAATTGGAAAAACAATCACAATGCAAATTGTAAAAACATTCACAGTGCAAATTGGAAAAACATTCACAATGCAAATTGTAAAAACATTCACAGTGCAAATTGTAAAAACGTTCACAATGCAAATTGTAAAAACAATCACAATACAAATTGGAAAAACATTCACAGTGCAAATTGTAAAAACAATCACAATGCAAATTGGAAAAATAATCACAATGCAAATTGGAAAAACATTCACAATGTAAATTGTAAAAACAATCACAATGCAAATTGGAAAAACAATAACAATGCAAATTGGAAAAACATTTGCAGTGCAAATTGGAAAAAACAATCACAATACAAATTGGAAAAACATTCACAATACAAATTGTAAAAACAATCACAATGCAAATTATAAAAACAATAACAATGCAAATTGGAAAAACAATCACAATGCAAATTGTAAAAACATTCACAGTGCAAATTGGAAAAACATTCACAATGTAAATTGTAAAAACATTCACAATGCAAATTCGAAAAACAATCACAATGCAAATTGGAAAAACAATCACAATGCAAATTGGAAAAACATTCACAATGCAAATTGGAAAAACAATCACAATGCAAATTATAAAAACAATCACAATGCAAATTATAAAAACATTCAAAATGCAAATTGTAAAAACAATCACAATACAAATTGGAAAAACATTCACAGTGCAAATTGGAAAAACATTCACAATGCAAATTGTAAAAACATTCACAATGCAAATTGGAAAACAATCACAATGCAAATTGGAAAAACAATCACAATGCAAATTATAAAAACAATCACAATGCAAATTATAAAAACATTCACAGTGCAAATTGTAAGAACAATCACAATGCAAATTGTAAAAACATTCACAATGCAAATTGGAAAAACATTCACAATGCAAATTGGAAAAACATTCACAATGCAAATTGTAAAAACAGTCAAAATGCAAATTGTAAAAACAATCACAATGCAAATTGGAAAAACAATCACAATGCAAATTGTAAAAACAATCACAATGCAAATTGGAAAAACAATAACAATGCAAATTATAAAAACATTCACAGTGCAAATTGTAAAAACAATCACATTGCAAATTATAAAAACAATCACAATACAAATTGTAAAAACAATCACAATGCAAATTATAAAAACAATCACAATACAAATTGTAAAAACAGTCAAAATGCAAATTGTAAAAACAATCACAATGCAAATTGGAAAAACATTCAAAATGCAAATTGTAAAAACAATCAATACAAATTGGAAAAACATTCACAGTGCAAATTGTAAAAACATTCACAATGCAAATTGGAAAAACAATCACAATGCAAATTGGAAAAACAATCACAATGCAAATTATAAAAACAATCACAATGCAAATTGTAAAAACAATCACATTGCAAATTGGAAAAACATTCACAGTGCAAATTGTAAAAACAATCACAATGCAAATTGGAAAAACATTCACAATACAAATTGTAAAAACAATCACAATGCAAATTGGAAAAACATTCACAATACAAATTGAAAAAACAATCACAATGCAAATTGTAAAAACAATCACAATGCAAATTGGAAAAACATTCACAATACAAAATGGAAAAACAATCAGAATGTAAATCGGAAAAACATTCAAAATGCAAATTGGAAAAACAATCACAATGCAAATTATAAAAACAATCACAATACAAATTGTAAAAACATTCACAGTGCAAATTGTAAAAACAATCACAATGCAAATTGGAAAAACATTCACAATGCAAATTGGAAAAACATTCACAATGCAAATTGTAAAAACATTCACGTTGGAAATTGGAAAAACATTCACAATGCAAATTGTAAAAACAATCACAATGCAAATTGTAAAAACAATAACAATGCAAATTGGAAAAACAATCTCAATGCAAATTGGAAAAACATTCACAATACAAATTGTAAAAACAATCACAATGCAAATTGGAAAACCATTCAAAATGCAAATTGTAAAAGCAATCACAATACAAATTGGAAAAACATTCACAATGCAAATTGGAAAAACAATCACAATGCAAATTGGAAAAACAATCACAGTGCAAATTGGAAAAACATTCACAATGCAAATTGTAAAAACATTCACAATGCAAATTGGAAAAACAATCACAATGCAAATTGGAAAAACAATCACAATGCAAATTGGAAAAACAATCACAATGCAAATTATAAAAACAATCACAATGCAAATTATAAAAACATTCACAATGCAAATTGGAAAAACAATCACAATGCAAATTGGAAAAACAATAACAATGCAAATTGGAAAAACATTTGCAGTGCAAATTGGAAAAAACAATCACAATACAAATTGGAAAAACATTCACAATACAAATTGTAAAAACAATCACAATGCAAATTATAAAAACAATAACAATGCAAATTGGAAAAACAATCACAATGCAAATTGTAAAAACATTCACAGTGCAAATTGGAAAAACATTCACAATGTAAATTGTAAAAACATTCACAATGCAAATTCGAAAAACAATCACAATGCAAATTGGAAAAACAATCACAATGCAAATTGGAAAAACATTCACAATGCAAATTGGAAAAACAATCACAATGCAAATTATAAAAACAATCACAATGCAAATTATAAAAACATTCAAAATGCAAATTGTAAAAACAATCACAATACAAATTGGAAAAACATTCACAGTGCAAATTGGAAAAACATTCACAATGCAAATTGTAAAAACATTCACAATGCAAATTGGAAAACAATCACAATGCAAATTGGAAAAACAATCACAATGCAAATTATAAAAACAATCACAATGCAAATTATAAAAACATTCACAGTGCAAATTGTAAGAACAATCACAATGCAAATTGTAAAAACATTCACAATGCAAATTGGAAAAACATTCACAATGCAAATTGGAAAAACATTCACAATGCAAATTGTAAAAACAGTCAAAATGCAAATTGTAAAAACAATCACAATGCAAATTGGAAAAACAATCACAATGCAAATTGTAAAAACAATCACAATGCAAATTGGAAAAACAATAACAATGCAAATTATAAAAACATTCACAGTGCAAATTGTAAAAACAATCACATTGCAAATTATAAAAACAATCACAATACAAATTGTAAAAACAATCACAATGCAAATTATAAAAACAATCACAATACAAATTGTAAAAACAGTCAAAATGCAAATTGTAAAAACAATCAATACAAATTGGAAAAACATTCACAGTGCAAATTGGAAAACAATCACAATGCAAATTGGAAAAACAATCACAATGCAAATTATAAAAAAAATCACAATACAAATTGTAAAAACATTCACAGTGCAAATTGTAAGAACAATCACAATGCAAATTGTAAAAACATTCACAATGCAAATTGGAAAAACATTCACAATGCAAATTGGAAAAACATTCACAATGCAAATTGGAAAAACAATCACAATGCAAATTGTAAAAACAATCACAATGCAAATTGTAAAAACAATCACAATGCAAATTGGAAAAACAATAACAATGCAAATTATAAAAACATTCACAGTGCAAATTGTAAAAACAATCACAATGCAAATTATAAAAACAATCACAATACAAATTGTAAAAACAATCACAATGCAAATTATAAAAACAATCACAATACAAATTGTAAAAACAGTCAAAATGCAAATTGTAAAAACATTCAATACAAATTGGAAAAACATTCACAGTGCAAATTGGAAAAACAATCACAATGCAAATTGGAAAAACAATCACAATGCAAATTGGAAAAACAGTCACAATGCAAATTATAAAAACAATCACAATGCAAATTGTAAAAACAATCACAATGCAAATTGGAAAAACATTCACAATGCAAATTGGAAAACAATCACAATGCAAATTGGAAAAACAATCACAATGCAAATTATAAAAACAATCACAATACAAATTGTAAAAACATTCACAGTGCAAATTGTAAGAACAATCACAATGCAAATTATAAAAACAATCACAATACAAATTGTAAAAACATTCACAATGCAAATTGGAAAAACATTCACAATACAAAATAGAAAAACAATCAGAATGTAAATCGGAAAAACATTCAAAATGCAAATTGTAAAAACAATCACAATACAAATTGGAAAAACATTCACAGTGCAAATTGGAAAAACATTCACAATGCAAATTGTAAAAACATTCACAATGCAAATTGGAAAAACAATCCCAATGCAAATCGTAAAAACATTCACAGTGCAAATTGGAAAAACATTCACAATACAAATTGTAAAAACAATCACAATGCAAATTGGAAAAACAATCACAATGCAAATTGGAAAAACAATCACAATGCAAATTATAAAAACAATCACAATACAAATTGTAAAAACAATCACAATGCAAATTATAAAAACAATCACAATACAAATTGTAAAAACAATCACAATGCAAATTATAAAAACAATCACAATGCAAATGGTAAAAACATTCACAGTGCAAATTGGAAAAACATTCACAATGCAAATTGGAAAAACAATAACAATGCAAATTATAAAAACATTCACAATGCAAATTGTAAACACAATGACAATGCAAATTATAAAAACAATAACAATGCAAATTGGAAAAACAATCACAATGCAAATTGTAAAAACATTCACAGTGCAAATTGGAAAAACATTCACAATGTAAATTGTAAAAACATTCACAATGCAAATTCGAAAAACAATCACAATGCAAATTGGAAAAACAATCACAATGCAAATTGGAAAAACATTCACAATGCAAATTGGAAAAACAATCACAATACAAATTGTAAAAACAGTCAAAATGCAAATTGTAAAAACATTCAATACAAATTGGAAAAACATTCACAGTGCAAATTGGAAAAACAATCACAATGCAAATTGGAAAAACAATCACAATGCAAATTGGAAAAACAGTCACAATGCAAATTATAAAAACAATCACAATGCAAATTGTAAAAACAATCACAATGCAAATTGGAAAAACATTCACAATGCAAATTGGAAAACAATCACAATGCAAATTGGAAAAACAATCACAATGCAAATTATAAAAACAATCACAATACAAATTGTAAAAACATTCACAGTGCAAATTGTAAGAACAATCACAATGCAAATTATAAAAACAATCACAATACAAATTGTAAAAACATTCACAATGCAAATTGGAAAAACATTCACAATACAAAATAGAAAAACAATCAGAATGTAAATCGGAAAAACATTCAAAATGCAAATTGTAAAAACAATCACAATACAAATTGGAAAAACATTCACAGTGCAAATTGGAAAAACATTCACAATGCAAATTGTAAAAACATTCACAATGCAAATTGGAAAAACAATCCCAATGCAAATCGTAAAAACATTCACAGTGCAAATTGGAAAAACATTCACAATACAAATTGTAAAAACAATCACAATGCAAATTGGAAAAACAATCACAATGCAAATTGGAAAAACAATCACAATGCAAATTATAAAAACAATCACAATACAAATTGTAAAAACAATCACAATGCAAATTATAAAAACAATCACAATACAAATTGTAAAAACAATCACAATGCAAATTATAAAAACAATCACAATGCAAATGGTAAAAACATTCACAGTGCAAATTGGAAAAACATTCACAATGCAAATTGGAAAAACAATAACAATGCAAATTATAAAAACATTCACAATGCAAATTGTAAACACAATGACAATGCAAATTATAAAAACAATAACAATGCAAATTGGAAAAACAATCACAATGCAAATTGTAAAAACATTCACAGTGCAAATTGGAAAAACATTCACAATGTAAATTGTAAAAACATTCACAATGCAAATTCGAAAAACAATCACAATGCAAATTGGAAAAACAATCACAATGCAAATTGGAAAAACATTCACAATGCAAATTGGAAAAACAATCACAATGCAAATTATAAAAACAATCACAATGCAAATTATAAAAACATTCAAAATGCAAATTGTAAAAACAATCACAATACAAATTGGAAAAACATTCACAGTGCAAATTGGAAAAACATTCACAATGCAAATTGTAAAAACATTCACAATGCAAATTGGAAAACAATCACAATGCAAATTGGAAAAACAATCACAATGCAAATTATAAAAACAATCACAATGCAAATTATAAAAACATTCACAGTGCAAATTGTAAGAACAATCACAATGCAAATTGTAAAAACATTCACAATGCAAATTGGAAAAACATTCACAATGCAAATTGGAAAAACATTCACAATGCAAATTGTAAAAACAGTCAAAATGCAAATTGTAAAAACAATCACAATGCAAATTGTAAAAACAATCACATTGCAAATTGGAAAAACATTCACAGTGCAAATTGGAAAAACAATCACAATGCAAATTGGAAAAACATTCACAATACAAATTGTAAAAACAATCACAATGCAAATTGGAAAAACATTCACAATACAAATTGTAAAAACAATCACAATGCAAATTATAAAAACATTCACAATGCAAATTGTAAAAACAATCACAATGCAAATTGGAAAAACATTCACAATACAAAATGGAAAAACAATCAGAATGTAAATTGTAAAAACATTCACAATGCAAATTGGAAAAACAATCACAATGCAAATTGGAAAAACAATCACAATGCAAATTATAAAAACAATCACAATACAAATTGTAAAAACATTCACAGTGCAAATAGTAAGAACAATCACAATGCAAATTGTAAAAACAATCACAATGCAAATTGTAAAAACATTCACAATGCAAATTGTAAAAACAATCACAATGCAAATTGGAAAAACAATCACAATGCAAATTATAAAAACATTCACAGTGCAAATTGTAAAAACAATCACAATGCAAATTATAAAAACAATCACAATACAAATTGTAAAAACAACCACAATGCAAATTATAAAAACAATCACAATACAAATTGTAAAAACAATCACAATGCAAATTGTAAAAACAATCACAATGCAAATTGGAAAAACATTCAAAATGCAAATTGTAAAAACAATCAATACAAATTGGAAAAACATTCACAGTGCAAATTGTAAAAACATTCACAATGCAAATTGGAAAAACAATCACAATGCAAATTGGAAAAACAATCACAATGCAAATTATAAAAACAATCACAATGCAAATTGTAAAAACAATCACATTGCAAATTGGAAAAACATTCACAGTGCAAATTGTAAAAACAATCACAATGCAAATTGGAAAAACATTCACAATACAAATTGTAAAAACAATCACAATGCAAATTGGAAAAACATTCACAATACAAATTGAAAAAACAATCACAATGCAAATTGTAAAAACAATCACAATGCAAATTGGAAAAACATTCACAATACAAAATGGAAAAACAATCAGAATGTAAATCGGAAAAACATTCAAAATGCAAATTGGAAAAACAATCACAATGCAAATTATAAAAACAATCACAATACAAACTGTAAAAACATTCACAGTGCAAATTGTAAAAACAATCACAATGCAAATTGGAAAAACATTCACAATGCAAATTGGAAAAACATTCACAATGCAAATTGTAAAAACATTCACGTTGGAAATTGGAAAAACATTCACAATGCAAATTGTAAAAACAATCACAATGCAAATTGTAAAAACAATAACAATGCAAATTGGAAAAACAATCTCAATGCAAATTGGAAAAACATTCACAATACAAATTGTAAAAACAATCACAATGCAAATTGGAAAACCATTCAAAATGCAAATTGTAAAAGCAATCACAATACAAATTGGAAAAACATTCACAATGCAAATTGGAAAAACAATCACAATGCAAATTGGAAAAACAATCACAGTGCAAATTGGAAAAACATTCACAATGCAAATTGTAAAAACATTCACAATGCAAATTGGAAAAACAATCACAATGCAAATTGGAAAAACAATCACAATGCAAATTGGAAAAACAATCACAATGCAAATTATAAAAACAATCACAATGCAAATTATAAAAACATTCACAATGCAAATTCGAAAAACAATCACAATGCAAATTGTAAAAACATTCACAGTGCAAATTGGAAAAACATTCACAATGCAAATTGTAAAAACATTCACAGTGCAAATTGTAAAAACGTTCACAATGCAAATTGTAAAAACAATCACAATACAAATTGGAAAAACATTCACAGTGCAAATTGTAAAAACAATCACAATGCAAATTGGAAAAATAATCACAATGCAAATTGGAAAAACATTCACAATGTAAATTGTAAAAACAATCACAATGCAAATTGGAAAAACAATAACAATGCAAATTGGAAAAACATTTGCAGTGCAAATTGGAAAAAACAATCACAATACAAATTGGAAAAACATTCACAATACAAATTGTAAAAACAATCACAATGCAAATTATAAAAACAATAACAATGCAAATTGGAAAAACAATCACAATGCAAATTGTAAAAACATTCACAGTGCAAATTGGAAAAACATTCACAATGTAAATTGTAAAAACATTCACAATGCAAATTCGAAAAACAATCACAATGCAAATTGGAAAAACAATCACAATGCAAATTGGAAAAACATTCACAATGCAAATTGGAAAAACAATCACAATGCAAATTATAAAAACAATCACAATGCAAATTATAAAAACATTCAAAATGCAAATTGTAAAAACAATCACAATACAAATTGGAAAAACATTCACAGTGCAAATTGGAAAAACATTCACAGTGCAAATTGTAAAAACATTCACAATGCAAATTGGAAAACAATCACAATGCAAATTGGAAAAACAATCACAATGCAAATTATAAAAACAATCACAATGCAAATTATAAAAACATTCACAGTGCAAATTGTAAGAACAATCACAATGCAAATTGTAAAAACATTCACAATGCAAATTGGAAAAACATTCACAATGCAAATTGGAAAAACATTCACAATGCAAATTGTAAAAACAGTCAAAATGCAAATTGTAAAAACAATCACAATGCAAATTGGAAAAACAATCACAATGCAAATTGTAAAAACAATCACAATGCAAATTGGAAAAACAATAACAATGCAAATTATAAAAACATTCACAGTGCAAATTGTAAAAACAATCACAATGCAAATTATAAAAACAATCACAATACAAATTGTAAAAACAATCACAATGCAAATTATAAAAACAATCACAATACAAATTGTAAAAACAGTCAAAATGCAAATTGTAAAAACAATCAATACAAATTGGAAAAACATTCACAGTGCAAATTGGAAAACAATCACAATGCAAATTGGAAAAACAATCACAATGCAAATTATAAAAAAAATCACAATACAAATTGTAAAAACATTCACAGTGCAAATTGTAAGAACAATCACAATGCAAATTGTAAAAACATTCACAATGCAAATTGGAAAAACATTCACAATGCAAATTGGAAAAACATTCACAATGCAAATTGGAAAAACAATCACAATGCAAATTGTAAAAACAATCACAATGCAAATTGTAAAAACAATCACAATGCAAATTGGAAAAACAATAACAATGCAAATTATAAAAACATTCACAGTGCAAATTGTAAAAACAATCACAATGCAAATTATAAAAACAATCACAATACAAATTGTAAAAACAATCACAATGCAAATTATAAAAACAATCACAATACAAATTGTAAAAACAGTCAAAATGCAAATTGTAAAAACAATCAATACAAATTGGAAAAACATTCACAGTGCAAATTGGAAAAACAATCACAATGCAAATTGGAAAAACAATCACAATGCAAATTGGAAAAACAGTCACAATGCAAATTATAAAAACAATCACAATGCAAATTGTAAAAACAATCACAATGCAAATTGGAAAAACATTCACAATGCAAATTGGAAAACAATCACAATGCAATTTGGAAAAAAAATCACAATGCAAATTATAAAAACAATCACAATACAAATTGTAAAAACATTCACAGTGCAAATTGTAAGAACAATCACAATGCAAATTATAAAAACAATCACAATACAAATTGTAAAAACATTCACAATGCAAATTGGAAAAACATTCACAATACAAAATAGAAAAACAATCAGAATGTAAATCGGAAAAACATTCAAAATGCAAATTGTAAAAACAATCACAATACAAATTGGAAAAACATTCACAGTGCAAATTGGAAAAACATTCACAATGCAAATTGTAAAAACATTCACAATGCAAATTGGAAAAACAATCCCAATGCAAATCGTAAAAACATTCACAGTGCAAATTGGAAAAACATTCACAATACAAATTGTAAAAACAATCACAATGCAAATTGGAAAAACAATCACAATGCAAATTGGAAAAACAATCACAATGCAAATTATAAAAACAATCACAATACAAATTGTAAAAACAATCACAATGCAAATTATAAAAACAATCACAATACAAATTGTAAAAACAATCACAATGCAAATTATAAAAACAATCACAATGCAAATGGTAAAAACATTCACAGTGCAAATTGGAAAAACATTCACAATGCAAATTGGAAAAACAATAACAATGCAAATTATAAAAACATTCACAATGCAAATTGTAAACACAATGACAATGCAAATTATAAAAACAAACACAATGCAAATTGGAAAAACATTCAAAATGCAAATTGTAAAAGCAATCACAATGCAAATTGGAAAAACATTCACAGTGCAAATTGGAAAAACATTCACAATACAAACTGTAAAAGCAATCACAATGCAAATTGGAAAAACAATCACAATGCAAATTGGAAAAACATTCAAAATGCAAATTGGAAAAACATTCAAAATGCAAATTGGAAAAACAATCCCAATGCAAATCGTAAAAACATTCACAGTGCAAATTGGAAAAACATTCACAATACAAATTGTAAAAACAATCACAATGCAAATTATAAAAACAATCACAATGCAAATTGTAAAAACAATCACAATGCAAATTGGAAAAACAATCACAATGCAAATTGGAAAAACAATCACAATGCAAATTGGAAAAACATTCAAAAGGCAAATTGGAAAAACATTCAAAATGCAAATTGGAAAAACAATCCCAATGCAAATCGTAAAAACATTCACAGTGCAAATTGGAAAAACATTCACAATGCAAATTGGAAAAACAATAACAATGCAAATTATAAAAACATTCACAATGCAAATTGTAAACACAATCACAATGCAAATTATAAAAACAAACACAATGCAAATTGGAAAAACATTCAAAATGCAAATTGTAAAAGCAATCACAATGCAAATTGGAAAAACAATCACAATGCAAATTATAAAAACAATCACAATACAAATTGTAAAAACAATCACAATGCAAATTATAAAAACAATCACAATACAAATTGTAAAAACAATCACAATGCAAATTATAAAAACAATCACAATGCAAATGGTAAAAACATTCACAGTGCAAATTGGAAAAACATTCACAATGCAAATTGGAAAAACAATAACAATGCAAATTATAAAAACATTCACAATGCAAATTGTAAACACAATCACAATGCAAATTATAAAAACATTCACAGTGCAAATTGTAAAAACAATCACAATGCAAATTATAAAAACAATCACAATACAAATTGTAAAAACAAACACAATGCAAATTGGAAAAACATTCAAAATGCAAATTGTAAAAGCAATCACAATGCAAATTGTAAAAGCAATCACAATGCAAATTGGAAAACAATCACAATGCAATTTGGAAAAACAATCACAATGCAAATTATAAAAACAATCACAATACAAATTGTAAAAACATTCACAGTGCAAATTGTAAGAACAATCACAATGCAAATTATAAAAACAATCACAATACAAATTGTAAAAACATTCACAATGCAAATTGGAAAAACATTCACAATACAAAATAGAAAAACAATCAGAATGTAAATCGGAAAAACATTCAAAATGCAAATTGTAAAAACAATCACAATACAAATTGGAAAAACATTCACAGTGCAAATTGGAAAAACATTCACAATGCAAATTGTAAAAACATTCACAATGCAAATTGGAAAAACAATCCCAATGCAAATCGTAAAAACATTCACAGTGCAAATTGGAAAAACATTCACAATACAAATTGTAAAAACAATCACAATGCAAATTGGAAAAACAATCACAATGCAAATTGGAAAAACAATCACAATGCAAATTATAAAAACAATCACAATACAAATTGTAAAAACAATCACAATGCAAATTATAAAAACAATCACAATACAAATTGTAAAAACAATCACAATGCAAATTATAAAAACAATCACAATGCAAATGGTAAAAACATTCACAGTGCAAATTGGAAAAACATTCACAATGCAAATTGGAAAAACAATAACAATGCAAATTATAAAAACATTCACAATGCAAATTGTAAACACAATGACAATGCAAATTATAAAAACAAACACAATGCAAATTGGAAAAACATTCAAAATGCAAATTGTAAAAGCAATCACAATGCAAATTGGAAAAACATTCACAGTGCAAATTGGAAAAACATTCACAATACAAACTGTAAAAGCAATCACAATGCAAATTGGAAAAACAATCACAATGCAAATTGGAAAAACATTCAAAATGCAAATTGGAAAAACATTCAAAATGCAAATTGGAAAAACAATCCCAATGCAAATCGTAAAAACATTCACAGTGCAAATTGGAAAAACATTCACAATACAAATTGTAAAAACAATCACAATGCAAATTATAAAAACAATCACAATGCAAATTGTAAAAACAATCACAATGCAAATTGGAAAAACAATCACAATGCAAATTGGAAAAACAATCACAATGCAAATTGGAAAAACATTCAAAAGGCAAATTGGAAAAACATTCAAAATGCAATTTGGAAAAACAATCCCAATGCAAATCGTAAAAACATTCACAGTGCAAATTGGAAAAACATTCACAATGCAAATTGGAAAAACAATAACAATGCAAATTATAAAAACATTCACAATGCAAATTGTAAACACAATCACAATGCAAATTATAAAAACAAACACAATGCAAATTGGAAAAACATTCAAAATGCAAATTGTAAAAGCAATCACAATGCAAATTGGAAAAACAATCACAATGCAAATTATAAAAACAATCACAATACAAATTGTAAAAACAATCACAATGCAAATTATAAAAACAATCACAATACAAATTGTAAAAACAATCACAATGCAAATTATAAAAACAATCACAATGCAAATGGTAAAAACATTCACAGTGCAAATTGGAAAAACATTCACAATGCAAATTGGAAAAACAATAACAATGCAAATTATAAAAACATTCACAATGCAAATTGTAAACACAATCACAATGCAAATTATAAAAACATTCACAGTGCAAATTGTAAAAACAATCACAATGCAAATTATAAAAACAATCACAATACAAATTGTAAAAACAAACACAATGCAAATTGGAAAAACATTCAAAATGCAAATTGTAAAAGCAATCACAATGCAAATTGTAAAAGCAATCACAATGCAAATTGGAAAAACATTCACAATGCAAATTGTAAAAACAATCACAATGCAAATTGGAAAAACATTCACAATACAAATTGTAAAAACAATCACAATGCAAATTGTAAAAACAATCACAATGCAAATTGGAAAAACATTCACAATACAAAATGGAAAAACAATCAGAACGTAACTCGGAAAAACATTCAAAATGCAAATTGTAAAAACAATCACAATACAAATTGTAAAAACAATCACAATGCAAATTATAAAAACAATCACAATACAAATTGTAAAAACAATCACAATGCAAATTATAAAAACAATCACAATACAAATTGTAAAAACAGTCAAAATGCAAATTGTAAAAACAATCAATACAAATTGGAAAAACATTCACAGTGCAAATTGTAAAAACATTCACAATGCAAATTGGTAAAACAATCACAATGCAAATTGGAAAAACAATCACAATACAAATTGTAAAAACAATCACAATGCAAATTATAAAAACAATCACAATGCAAATGGTAAAAACATTCACAGTGCAAATTGGAAAAACATTCACAATGCAAATTGGAAAAACAATAACAATGCAAATTATAAAAACATTCACAATGCAAATTGTAAACAAAATCACAATGCAAATTATAAAAACAAACACAATGCAAATTGGAAAAACATTCAAAATGCAAATTGTAAAAGCAATCACAATGCAAATTGGAAAAACATTCACAATACAAATTGTAAAAACAATCACAATGCAAATTGGAAAAACATTCACAATACAAATTGTAAAAACAATCACAATGCAAATTGTAAAAACAATCACAATGCAAACTGGAAAAACATTCACAATACAAAATGGAAAAACAATCAGAATGTAAATCGGAAAAACATTCAAAATGCAAATTGTAAAAACAATCACAATACAAATTGGAAAAACATTCACAGTGCAAATTGGAAAAACATTCACAATGCAAATTGTAAAAACATTCACAATGCAAATTGGAAAAACAATCCCAATGCAAATTGGAAAAACAATCACAATGCAAATTATAAAAACAATCACAATACAAATTGTAAAAACAATCACAATGCAAATTATAAAAACAATCACAATACAAATTGTAAAAACAATCACAATGCAAATTATAAAAACAATCACAATGCAAATGGTAAAAACATTCACAGTGCAAATTGGAAAAACATTCACAATGCAAATTGGAAAAACAATAACAATGCAAATTATAAAAACATTCACAATGCAAATTGTAAACACAATCACAATGCAAATTATAAAAACAAACACAATGCAAATTGGAAAAACATTCAAAATGCAAATTGTAAAAGCAATCACAATGCAAATTGGAAAAACATTCACAGTGCAAATTGGAAAAACATTCACAATACAAATTGAAAAAACAATCACAATGCAAATTGGAAAAACAATCACAATGCAAATTGGAAAAACAATCACAATGCAAATTGGAAAAACATTCAAAATGCAAATTGGAAAAACAATCCCAATGCAAATCGTAAAAACATTCACAGTGCAAATTGGAAAAACATTCACAATGCAAATTGTAAAAACATTCACAATGCAAATTGTAAAAACATGCACAATGCAAATTGGAAAAACAATCACAATGCAAATGGTAAAAACATTCACAGTGCAAATTGTAAAAACAATCACAATGCAAATTGGAAAAAGAATCACAATGCAAATTGGAAAAACATTCACAATGCAAATTGTAAAAACAATCACAATGCAAATTGGAAAAACAATAACAATGCAAATTGGAAAAACATTTGCAGTGCAAATTGGAAAAAACAATCACAATGCAAATTGGAAAAACATTCACAATACAAATTGTAAAAACAATCAAAATGCAAATTGGAAAACCATTCAAAATGCAAATTGTAAAAACAATCACAATACAAATTGTAAAAACATTCACCATGCAAATTGTAAAAACAATCACAATGTAAATTGTAAAAACATTCACACTGCAAATTGGAAAAACAATCTCAATGCAAATTGGAAAAACATTCACAATACAAATTGTAAAAACAATCACAATGCAAATTGGAAAACCATTCAAAATGCAAATTGTAAAAGCAATCACGATACAAATTGGAAAAACATTCACAATGCAAATTGGAAAAACAATCACAATGCAAATTGGAAAAACATTCACAGTGCAAATTGGAAAAACAATCACACAGCAAATTGGAAAAACATTCACAATACAAATTGTAAAAACAATCACAATGCAAATTGGAAAAACATTCACAATACAATTTGTAAAAACAATCACAATGCAAATTATAAAAACATTCACAATGCAAATTGTAAAAACAATCACAATGCAAATTGGAAAAACATTCACAATACAAAATGGAAAAACATTCACAATACAAAATGGAAAAACAATCAGAATGTAAATTGTAAAAACATTCACAATGCAAATTGGAAAAACAATCACAATGCAAATTGGAAAAACATTCACAATACAAATTGTAAAAACAATCACAATGCAAATTGTAAAAACAATCAAAATGCAAATTGGAAAAACATTCACAATACAAAATGGAAAAACAATCAGAATGTAAATCGGAAAAACATTCAAAATGCAAATTGTAAAAACAATCACAATGCAAATTGGAAAAACATTCACAGTGCAAATTGGAAAAACATTCACAATGCAAATTGTAAAAACATTCACAATGCAAATTGGAAAAACAATCACAATGCAAATTGGAAAAACAATCACAATGCAAATTGGAAAAACAATCACAATGCAAATTATAAAAACAATCACAATACAAATTGTAAAAACAATCACAATGCAAATTATAAAAACAATCACAATACAAATTGTAAAAACAATCACAATGCAAATTATAAAAACAATCACAATGCAAATGGTAAAAACATTCACAGTGCAAATTGGAAAAACATTCACAATGCAAATTGGAAAAACAATAACAATGCAAATTATAAAAACATTCACAATGCAAATTGTAAACACAATCACAATGCAAATTATAAAAACAAACGCAATGCAAATTGGAAAAACATTCAAAATGCAAATTGTAAAAGCAATCACAATGCAAATTGGAAAAACATTCACAGTGCAAATTGGAAAAACAATCACAATGCAAATTGGAAAAATAATCACAATGCAAATTGGAAAAACATTCACAATGTAAATTGTAAAAACAATCACAATGCAAATTATAAAAACAATCACAATGCAAATTATAAAAACATTCACAGTGCAAATTGTAAGAACAATCACAATGCAAATTGTAAAAACATTCACAATGCAAATTGGAAAAACATTCACAATGCAAATTGGAAAAACATTCACAATGCAAATTGTAAAAACAGTCAAAATGCAAATTGTAAAAACAATCACAATGCAAATTGTAAAAACAATCACATTGCAAATTGGAAAAACATTCACAGTGCAAATTGGAAAAACAATCACAATGCAAATTGGAAAAACATTCACAATACAAATTGTAAAAACAATCACAATGCAAATTGGAAAAACATTCACAATACAAATTGTAAAAACAATCACAATGCAAATTATAAAAACATTCACAATGCAAATTGTAAAAACAATCACAATGCAAATTGGAAAAACATTCACAATACAAAATGGAAAAACAATCAGAATGTAAATTGTAAAAACATTCACAATGCAAATTGGAAAAACAATCACAATGCAAATTGGAAAAACAATCACAATGCAAATTATAAAAACAATCACAATACAAATTGTAAAAACATTCACAGTGCAAATAGTAAGAACAATCACAATGCAAATTGTAAAAACAATCACAATGCAAATTGTAAAAACATTCACAATGCAAATTGTAAAAACAATCACAATGCAAATTGGAAAAACAATCACAATGCAAATTATAAAAACATTCACAGTGCAAATTGTAAAAACAATCACAATGCAAATTATAAAAACAATCACAATACAAATTGTAAAAACAACCACAATGCAAATTATAAAAACAATCACAATACAAATTGTAAAAACAATCACAATGCAAATTGTAAAAACAATCACAATGCAAATTGGAAAAACATTCAAAATGCAAATTGTAAAAACAATCAATACAAATTGGAAAAACATTCACAGTGCAAATTGTAAAAACATTCACAATGCAAATTGGAAAAACAATCACAATGCAAATTGGAAAAACAATCACAATGCAAATTATAAAAACAATCACAATGCAAATTGTAAAAACAATCACATTGCAAATTGGAAAAACATTCACAGTGCAAATTGTAAAAACAATCACAATGCAAATTGGAAAAACATTCACAATACAAATTGTAAAAACAATCACAATGCAAATTGGAAAAACATTCACAATACAAATTGAAAAAACAATCACAATGCAAATTGTAAAAACAATCACAATGCAAATTGGAAAAACATTCACAATACAAAATGGAAAAACAATCAGAATGTAAATCGGAAAAACATTCAAAATGCAAATTGGAAAAACAATCACAATGCAAATTATAAAAACAATCACAATACAAATTGTAAAAACATTCACAGTGCAAATTGTAAAAACAATCACAATGCAAATTGGAAAAACATTCACAATGCAAATTGGAAAAACATTCACAATGCAAATTGTAAAAACATTCACGTTGGAAATTGGAAAAACATTCACAATGCAAATTGTAAAAACAATCACAATGCAAATTGTAAAAACAATAACAATGCAAATTGGAAAAACAATCTCAATGCAAATTGGAAAAACATTCACAATACAAATTGTAAAAACAATCACAATGCAAATTGGAAAACCATTCAAAATGCAAATTGTAAAAGCAATCACAATACAAATTGGAAAAACATTCACAATGCAAATTGGAAAAACAATCACAATGCAAATTGGAAAAACAATCACAGTGCAAATTGGAAAAACATTCACAATGCAAATTGTAAAAACATTCACAATGCAAATTGGAAAAACAATCACAATGCAAATTGGAAAAACAATCACAATGCAAATTGGAAAAACAATCACAATGCAAATTATAAAAACAATCACAATGCAAATTATAAAAACATTCACAATGCAAATTGGAAAAACAATCACAATGCAAATTGTAAAAACATTCACAGTGCAAATTGGAAAAACATTCACAATGCAAATTTTAAAAACATTCACAGTGCAAATTGTAAAAACGTTCACAATGCAAATTGTAAAAACAATCACAATACAAATTGGAAAAACATTCACAGTGCAAATTGTAAAAACAATCACAATGCAAATTGGAAAAATAATCACAATGCAAATTGGAAAAACATTCACAATGTAAATTGTAAAAACAATCACAATGCAAATTGGAAAAACAATAACAATGCAAATTGGAAAAACATTTGCAGTGCAAATTGGAAAAAACAATCACAATACAAATTGGAAAAACATTCACAATACAAATTGTAAAAACAATCACAATGCAAATTATAAAAACAATAACAATGCAAATTGGAAAAACAATCACAATGCAAATTGTAAAAACATTCACAGTGCAAATTGGAAAAACATTCACAATGTAAATTGTAAAAACATTCACAATGCAAATTCGAAAAACAATCACAATGCAAATTGGAAAAACAATCACAATGCAAATTGGAAAAACATTCACAATGCAAATTGGAAAAACAATCACAATGCAAATTATAAAAACAATCACAATGCAAATTATAAAAACATTCAAAATGCAAATTGTAAAAACAATCACAATACAAATTGGAAAAACATTCACAGTGCAAATTGGAAAAACATTCACAATGCAAATTGTAAAAACATTCACAATGCAAATTGGAAAACAATCACAATGCAAATTGGAAAAACAATCACAATGCAAATTATAAAAACAATCACAATGCAAATTATAAAAACATTCACAGTGCAAATTGTAAGAACAATCACAATGCAAATTGTAAAAACATTCACAATGCAAATTGGAAAAACATTCACAATGCAAATTGGAAAAACATTCACAATGCAAATTGTAAAAACAGTCAAAATGCAAATTGTAAAAACAATCACAATGCAAATTGGAAAAACAATCACAATGCAAATTGTAAAAACAATCACAATGCAAATTGGAAAAACAATAACAATGCAAATTATAAAAACATTCACAGTGCAAATTGTAAAAACAATCACATTGCAAATTATAAAAACAATCACAATACAAATTGTAAAAACAATCACAATGCAAATTATAAAAACAATCACAATACAAATTGTAAAAACAGTCAAAATGCAAATTGTAAAAACAATCACAATGCAAATTGGAAAAACATTCAAAATGCAAATTGTAAAAACAATCAATACAAATTGGAAAAACATTCACAGTGCAAATTGTAAAAACATTCACAATGCAAATTGGAAAAACAATCACAATGCAAATTGGAAAAACAATCACAATGCAAATTATAAAAACAATCACAATGCAAATTGTAAAAACAATCACATTGCAAATTGGAAAAACATTCACAGTGCAAATTGTAAAAACAATCACAATGCAAATTGGAAAAACATTCACAATACAAATTGTAAAAACAATCACAATGCAAATTGGAAAAACATTCACAATACAAATTGAAAAAACAATCACAATGCAAATTGTAAAAACAATCACAATGCAAATTGGAAAAACATTCACAATACAAAATGGAAAAACAATCAGAATGTAAATCGGAAAAACATTCAAAATGCAAATTGGAAAAACAATCACAATGCAAATTATAAAAACAATCACAATACAAATTGTAAAAACATTCACAGTGCAAATTGTAAAAACAATCACAATGCAAATTGGAAAAACATTCACAATGCAAATTGGAAAAACATTCACAATGCAAATTGTAAAAACATTCACGTTGGAAATTGGAAAAACATTCACAATGCAAATTGTAAAAACAATCACAATGCAAATTGTAAAAACAATAACAATGCAAATTGGAAAAACAATCTCAATGCAAATTGGAAAAACATTCACAATACAAATTGTAAAAACAATCACAATGCAAATTGGAAAACCATTCAAAATGCAAATTGTAAAAGCAATCACAATACAAATTGGAAAAACATTCACAATGCAAATTGGAAAAACAATCACAATGCAAATTGGAAAAACAATCACAGTGCAAATTGGAAAAACATTCACAATGCAAATTGTAAAAACATTCACAATGCAAATTGGAAAAACAATCACAATGCAAATTGGAAAAACAATCACAATGCAAATTGGAAAAACAATCACAATGCAAATTATAAAAACAATCACAATGCAAATTATAAAAACATTCACAATGCAAATTGGAAAAACAATCACAATGCAAATTGTAAAAACATTCACAGTGCAAATTGGAAAAACATTCACAATGCAAATTGTAAAAACATTCACAGTGCAAATTGTAAAAACGTTCACAATGCAAATTGTAAAAACAATCACAATACAAATTGGAAAAACATTCACAGTGCAAATTGTAAAAACAATCACAATGCAAATTGGAAAAATAATCACAATGCAAATTGGAAAAACATTCACAATGTAAATTGTAAAAACAATCACAATGCAAATTGGAAAAACAATAACAATGCAAATTGGAAAAACATTTGCAGTGCAAATTGGAAAAAACAATCACAATACAAATTGGAAAAACATTCACAATACAAATTGTAAAAACAATCACAATGCAAATTATAAAAACAATAACAATGCAAATTGGAAAAACAATCACAATGCAAATTGTAAAAACATTCACAGTGCAAATTGGAAAAACATTCACAATGTAAATTGTAAAAACATTCACAATGCAAATTCGAAAAACAATCACAATGCAAATTGGAAAAACAATCACAATGCAAATTGGAAAAACATTCACAATGCAAATTGGAAAAACAATCACAATGCAAATTATAAAAACAATCACAATGCAAATTATAAAAACATTCAAAATGCAAATTGTAAAAACAATCACAATACAAATTGGAAAAACATTCACAGTGCAAATTGGAAAAACATTCACAATGCAAATTGTAAAAACATTCACAATGCAAATTGGAAAACAATCACAATGCAAATTGGAAAAACAATCACAATGCAAATTATAAAAACAATCACAATGCAAATTATAAAAACATTCACAGTGCAAATTGTAAGAACAATCACAATGCAAATTGTAAAAACATTCACAATGCAAATTGGAAAAACATTCACAATGCAAATTGGAAAAACATTCACAATGCAAATTGTAAAAACAGTCAAAATGCAAATTGTAAAAACAATCACAATGCAAATTGGAAAAACAATCACAATGCAAATTGTAAAAACAATCACAATGCAAATTGGAAAAACAATAACAATGCAAATTATAAAAACATTCACAGTGCAAATTGTAAAAACAATCACATTGCAAATTATAAAAACAATCACAATACAAATTGTAAAAACAATCACAATGCAAATTATAAAAACAATCACAATACAAATTGTAAAAACAGTCAAAATGCAAATTGTAAAAACAATCACAATGCAAATTGGAAAAACATTCAAAATGCAAATTGTAAAAACAATCAATACAAATTGGAAAAACATTCACAGTGCAAATTGTAAAAACATTCACAATGCAAATTGGAAAAACAATCACAATGCAAATTGGAAAAACAATCACAATGCAAATTATAAAAACAATCACAATGCAAATTGTAAAAACAATCACATTGCAAATTGGAAAAACATTCACAGTGCAAATTGTAAAAACAATCACAATGCAAATTGGAAAAACATTCACAATACAAATTGTAAAAACAATCACAATGCAAATTGGAAAAACATTCACAATACAAATTGAAAAAACAATCACAATGCAAATTGTAAAAACAATCACAATGCAAATTGGAAAAACATTCACAATACAAAATGGAAAAACAATCAGAATGTAAATCGGAAAAACATTCAAAATGCAAATTGGAAAAACAATCACAATGCAAATTATAAAAACAATCACAATACAAATTGTAAAAACATTCACAGTGCAAATTGTAAAAACAATCACAATGCAAATTGGAAAAACATTCACAATGCAAATTGGAAAAACATTCACAATGCAAATTGTAAAAACATTCACGTTGGAAATTGGAAAAACATTCACAATGCAAATTGTAAAAACAATCACAATGCAAATTGTAAAAACAATAACAATGCAAATTGGAAAAACAATCTCAATGCAAATTGGAAAAACATTCACAATACAAATTGTAAAAACAATCACAATGCAAATTGGAAAACCATTCAAAATGCAAATTGTAAAAGCAATCACAATACAAATTGGAAAAACATTCACAATGCAAATTGGAAAAACAATCACAATGCAAATTGGAAAAACAATCACAGTGCAAATTGGAAAAACATTCACAATGCAAATTGTAAAAACATTCACAATGCAAATTGGAAAAACAATCACAATGCAAATTGGAAAAACAATCACAATGCAAATTGGAAAAACAATCACAATGCAAATTATAAAAACAATCACAATGCAAATTATAAAAACATTCACAATGCAAATTGGAAAAACAATCACAATGCAAATTGTAAAAACATTCACAGTGCAAATTGGAAAAACATTCACAATGCAAATTGTAAAAACATTCACAGTGCAAATTGTAAAAACGTTCACAATGCAAATTGTAAAAACAATCACAATACAAATTGGAAAAACATTCACAGTGCAAATTGTAAAAACAATCACAATGCAAATTGGAAAAATAATCACAATGCAAATTGGAAAAACATTCACAATGTAAATTGTAAAAACAATCACAATGCAAATTGGAAAAACAATAACAATGCAAATTGGAAAAACATTTGCAGTGCAAATTGGAAAAAACAATCACAATACAAATTGGAAAAACATTCACAATACAAATTGTAAAAACAATCACAATGCAAATTATAAAAACAATAACAATGCAAATTGGAAAAACAATCACAATGCAAATTGTAAAAACATTCACAGTGCAAATTGGAAAAACATTCACAATGTAAATTGTAAAAACATTCACAATGCAAATTCGAAAAACAATCACAATGCAAATTGGAAAAACAATCACAATGCAAATTGGAAAAACATTCACAATGCAAATTGGAAAAACAATCACAATGCAAATTATAAAAACAATCACAATGCAAATTATAAAAACATTCAAAATGCAAATTGTAAAAACAATCACAATACAAATTGGAAAAACATTCACAGTGCAAATTGGAAAAACATTCACAATGCAAATTGTAAAAACATTCACAATGCAAATTGGAAAACAATCACAATGCAAATTGGAAAAACAATCACAATGCAAATTATAAAAACAATCACAATGCAAATTATAAAAACATTCACAGTGCAAATTGTAAGAACAATCACAATGCAAATTGTAAAAACATTCACAATGCAAATTGGAAAAACATTCACAATGCAAATTGGAAAAACATTCACAATGCAAATTGTAAAAACAGTCAAAATGCAAATTGTAAAAACAATCACAATGCAAATTGGAAAAACAATCACAATGCAAATTGTAAAAACAATCACAATGCAAATTGGAAAAACAATAACAATGCAAATTATAAAAACATTCACAGTGCAAATTGTAAAAACAATCACATTGCAAATTATAAAAACAATCACAATACAAATTGTAAAAACAATCACAATGCAAATTATAAAAACAATCACAATACAAATTGTAAAAACAGTCAAAATGCAAATTGTAAAAACAATCAATACAAATTGGAAAAACATTCACAGTGCAAATTGGAAAACAATCACAATGCAAATTGGAAAAACAATCACAATGCAAATTATAAAAACAATCACAATGCAAATTGTAAAAACATTCACAATGCAAATTGGAAAAACATTCACAATGCAAATTGGAAAAACATTCACAATGCAAATTGTAAAAACAGTCAAAATGCAAATTGTAAAAACAATCACAATGCAAATTGGAAAAACAATCACAATGCAAATTGTAAAAACAATCACAATGCAAATTGGAAAAACAATAACAATGCAAATTATAAAAACATTCACAGTGCAAATTGTAAAAACAATCACAATGCAAATTATAAAAACAATCACAATACAAATTGTAAAAACAATCACAATGCAAATTATAAAAACAATCACAATACAAATTGTAAAAACAGTCAAAATGCAAATTGTAAAAACAATCAATACAAATTGGAAAAACATTCACAGTGCAAATTGGAAAACAATCACAATGCAAATTGGAAAAACAATCACAATGCAAATTATAAAAAAAATCACAATACAAATTGTAAAAACATTCACAGTGCAAATTGTAAGAACAATCACAATGCAAATTGTAAAAACATTCACAATGCAAATTGGAAAAACATTCACAATGCAAATTGGAAAAACATTCACAATGCAAATTGGAAAAACAATCACAATGCAAATTGTAAAAACAATCACAATGCAAATTGTAAAAACAATCACAATGCAAATTGGAAAAACAATAACAATGCAAATTATAAAAACATTCACAGTGCAAATTGTAAAAACAATCACAATGCAAATTATAAAAACAATCACAATACAAATTGTAAAAACAATCACAATGCAAATTATAAAAACAATCACAATACAAATTGTAAAAACAGTCAAAATGCAAATTGTAAAAACAATCAATACAAATTGGAAAAACATTCACAGTGCAAATTGGAAAAACAATCACAATGCAAATTGGAAAAACAATCACAATGCAAATTGGAAAAACAGTCACAATGCAAATTATAAAAACAATCACAATGCAAATTGTAAAAACAATCACAATGCAAATTGGAAAAACATTCACAATGCAAATTGGAAAACAATCACAATGCAAATTGGAAAAACAATCACAATGCAAATTATAAAAACAATCACAATACAAATTGTAAAAACATTCACAGTGCAAATTGTAAGAACAATCACAATGCAAATTATAAAAACAATCACAATACAAATTGTAAAAACATTCACAATGCAAATTGGAAAAACATTCACAATACAAAATAGAAAAACAATCAGAATGTAAATCGGAAAAACATTCAAAATGCAAATTGTAAAAACAATCACAATACAAATTGGAAAAACATTCACAGTGCAAATTGGAAAAACATTCACAATGCAAATTGTAAAAACATTCACAATGCAAATTGGAAAAACAATCCCAATGCAAATCGTAAAAACATTCACAGTGCAAATTGGAAAAACATTCACAATACAAATTGTCAAAACAATCACAATGCAAATTGGAAAAACAATCACAATGCAAATTGGAAAAACAATCACAATGCAAATTATAAAAACAATCACAATACAAATTGTAAAAACAATCACAATGCAAATTATAAAAACAATCACAATACAAATTGTAAAAACAATCACAATGCAAATTATAAAAACAATCACAATGCAAATGGTAAAAACATTCACAGTGCAAATTGGAAAAACATTCACAATGCAAATTGGAAAAACAATAACAATGCAAATTATAAAAACATTCACAATGCAAATTGTAAACACAATGACAATGGAAATTATAAAAACAATAACAATGCAAATTGGAAAAACAATCACAATGCAAATTGTAAAAACATTCACAGTGCAAATTGGAAAAACATTCACAATGTAAATTGTAAAAACATTCACAATGCAAATTCGAAAAACAATCACAATGCAAATTGGAAAAACAATCACAATGCAAATTGGAAAAACATTCACAATGCAAATTGGAAAAACAATCACAATGCAAATTATAAAAACAATCACAATGCAAATTATAAAAACATTCAAAATGCAAATTGTAAAAACAATCACAATACAAATTGGAAAAACATTCACAGTGCAAATTGGAAAAACATTCACAATGCAAATTGTAAAATCATTCACAATGCAAATTGGAAAACAATCACAATGCAAATTGGAAAAACAATCACAATGCAAATTATAAAAACAATCACAATGCAAATTATAAAAACATTCACAGTGCAAATTGTAAGAACAATCACAATGCAAATTGTAAAAACATTCACAATGCAAATTGGAAAAACATTCACAATGCAAATTGGAAAAACATTCACAATGCAAATTGGAAAAACATTCACAATGCAAATTGTAAAAACAGTCAAAATGCAAATTGTAAAAACAATCACAATGCAAATTGTAAAAACAATCACATTGCAAATTGGAAAAACATTCACAGTGCAAATTGGAAAAACAATCACAATGCAAATTGGAAAAACATTCACAATACAAATTGTAAAAACAATCACAATGCAAATTGGAAAAACATTCACAATACAAATTGTAAAAACAATCACAATGCAAATTATAAAAACATTCACAATGCAAATTGTAAAAACAATCACAATGCAAATTGGAAAAACATTCACAATACAAAATGGAAAAACAATCAGAATGTAAATTGTAAAAACATTCACAATGCAAATTGGAAAAACAATCACAATGCAAATTGGAAAAACAATCACAATGCAAATTATAAAAACAATCACAATACAAACTGTAAAAACATTCACAGTGCAAATTGTAAAAACAATCACAATGCAAATTGGAAAAACATTCACAATGCAAATTGGAAAAACATTCACAATGCAAATTGTAAAAACATTCACGTTGGAAATTGGAAAAACATTCACAATGCAAATTGTAAAAACAATCACAATGCAAATTGTAAAAACAATAACAATGCAAATTGGAAAAACAATCTCAATGCAAATTGGAAAAACATTCACAATACAAATTGTAAAAACAATCACAATGCAAATTGGAAAACCATTCAAAATGCAAATTGTAAAAGCAATCACAATACAAATTGGAAAAACATTCACAATGCAAATTGGAAAAACAATCACAATGCAAATTGGAAAAACAATCACAGTGCAAATTGGAAAAACATTCACAATGCAAATTGTAAAAACATTCACAATGCAAATTGGAAAAACAATCACAATGCAAATTGGAAAAACAATCACAATGCAAATTGGAAAAACAATCACAATGCAAATTATAAAAACAATCACAATGCAAATTATAAAAACATTCACAATGCAAATTGGAAAAACAATCACAATGCAAATTGTAAAAACATTCACAGTGCAAATTGGAAAAACATTCACAATGCAAATTGTAAAAACATTCACAGTGCAAATTGTAAAAACGTTCACAATGCAAATTGTAAAAACAATCACAATACAAATTGGAAAAACATTCACAGTGCAAATTGTAAAAACAATCACAATGCAAATTGGAAAAATAATCACAATGCAAATTGGAAAAACATTCACAATGTAAATTGTAAAAACAATCACAATGCAAATTGGAAAAACAATAACAATGCAAATTGGAAAAACATTTGCAGTGCAAATTGGAAAAAACAATCACAATACAAATTGGAAAAACATTCACAATACAAATTGTAAAAACAATCACAATGCAAATTATAAAAACAATAACAATGCAAATTGGAAAAACAATCACAATGCAAATTGTAAAAACATTCACAGTGCAAATTGGAAAAACATTCACAATGTAAATTGTAAAAACATTCACAATGCAAATTCGAAAAACAATCACAATGCAAATTGGAAAAACAATCACAATGCAAATTGGAAAAACATTCACAATGCAAATTGGAAAAACAATCACAATGCAAATTATAAAAACAATCACAATGCAAATTATAAAAACATTCAAAATGCAAATTGTAAAAACAATCACAATACAAATTGGAAAAACATTCACAGTGCAAATTGGAAAAACATTCACAATGCAAATTGTAAAAACATTCACAATGCAAATTGGAAAACAATCACAATGCAAATTGGAAAAACAATCACAATGCAAATTATAAAAACAATCACAATGCAAATTATAAAAACATTCACAGTGCAAATTGTAAGAACAATCACAATGCAAATTGTAAAAACATTCACAATGCAAATTGGAAAAACATTCACAATGCAAATTGGAAAAACATTCACAATGCAAATTGTAAAAACAGTCAAAATGCAAATTGTAAAAACAATCACAATGCAAATTGGAAAAACAATCACAATGCAAATTGTAAAAACAATCACAATGCAAATTGGAAAAACAATAACAATGCAAATTATAAAAACATTCACAGTGCAAATTGTAAAAACAATCACAATGCAAATTATAAAAACAATCACAATACAAATTGTAAAAACAATCACAATGCAAATTATAAAAACAATCACAATACAAATTGTAAAAACAGTCAAAATGCAAATTGTAAAAACAATCAATACAAATTGGAAAAACATTCACAGTGCAAATTGGAAAACAATCACAATGCAAATTGGAAAAACAATCACAATGCAAATTATAAAAAAAATCACAATACAAATTGTAAAAACATTCACAGTGCAAATTGTAAGAACAATCACAATGCAAATTGTAAAAACATTCACAATGCAAATTGGAAAAACATTCACAATGCAAATTGGAAAAACATTCACAATGCAAATTGGAAAAACAATCACAATGCAAATTGTAAAAACAATCACAATGCAAATTGTAAAAACAATCACAATGCAAATTGGAAAAACAATAACAATGCAAATTATAAAAACATTCACAGTGCAAATTGTAAAAACAATCACAATGCAAATTATAAAAACAATCACAATACAAATTGTAAAAACAATCAGAATGCAAATTATAAAAACAATCACAATACAAATTGTAAAAACAGTCAAAATGCAAATTGTAAAAACAATCAATACAAATTGGAAAAACATTCACAGTGCAAATTGGAAAAACAATCACAATGCAAATTGGAAAAACAATCACAATGCAAATTGGAAAAACAGTCACAATGCAAATTATAAAAACAATCACAATGCAAATTGTAAAAACAATCACAATGCAAATTGGAAAAACATTCACAATGCAAATTGGAAAACAATCACAATGCAAATTGGAAAAACAATCACAATGCAAATTATAAAAACAATCACAATACAAATTGTAAAAACATTCACAGTGCAAATTGTAAGAACAATCACAATGCAAATTATAAAAACAATCACAATACAAATTGTAAAAACATTCACAATGCAAATTGGAAAAACATTCACAATACAAAATAGAAAAACAATCAGAATGTAAATCGGAAAAACATTCAAAATGCAAATTGTAAAAACAATCACAATACAAATTGGAAAAACATTCACAGTGCAAATTGGAAAAACATTCACAATGCAAATTGTAAAAACATTCACAATGCAAATTGGAAAAACAATCCCAATGCAAATCGTAAAAACATTCACAGTGCAAATTGGAAAAACATTCACAATACAAATTGTAAAAACAATCACAATGCAAATTGGAAAAACAATCACAATGCAAATTGGAAAAACATTCACAATGCAAATTGTAAAAACATTCACAATGCAAATTGGAAAACAATCACAATGCAAATTGGAAAAACATTCACAATGCAAATTGTAAAAACAGTCAAAATGCAAATTGTAAAAACAATCACAATGCAAATTGGAAAAACAATCACAATGCAAATTGTAAAAACAATCACAATGCAAATTGGAAAAACAATAACAATGCAAATTATAAAAACATTCACAGTGCAAATTGTAAAAACAATCACATTGCAAATTATAAAAACAATCACAATACAAATTGTAAAAACAATCACAATGCAAATTATAAAAACAATCACAATACAAATTGTAAAAACAGTCAAAATGCAAATTGTAAAAACAATCAATACAAATTGGAAAAACATTCACAGTGCAAATTGGAAAACAATCACAATGCAAATTGGAAAAACAATCACAATGCAAATTATAAAAAAAATCACAATACAAATTGTAAAAACATTCACAGTGCAAATTGTAAGAACAATCACAATGCAAATTGTAAAAACATTCACAATGCAAATTGGAAAAACATTCACAATGCAAATTGGAAAAACATTCACAATGCAAATTGGAAAAACAATCACAATGCAAATTGTAAAAACAATCACAATGCAAATTGTAAAAACAATCACAATGCAAATTGGAAAAACAATAACAATGCAAATTATAAAAACATTCACAGTGCAAATTGTAAAAACAATCACAATGCAAATTATAAAAACAATCACAATACAAATTGTAAAAACAATCACAATGCAAATTATAAAAACAATCACAATACAAATTGTAAAAACAGTCAAAATGCAAATTGTAAAAACAATCAATACAAATTGGAAAAACATTCACAGTGCAAATTGGAAAAACAATCACAATGCAAATTGGAAAAACAATCACAATGCAAATTGGAAAAACAGTCACAATGCAAATTATAAAAACAATCACAATGCAAATTGTAAAAACAATCACAATGCAAATTGGAAAAACATTCACAATGCAAATTGGAAAACAATCACAATGCAAATTGGAAAAACAATCACAATGCAAATTATAAAAACAATCACAATACAAATTGTAAAAACATTCACAGTGCAAATTGTAAGAACAATCACAATGCAAATTATAAAAACAATCACAATACAAATTGTAAAAACATTCACAATGCAAATTGGAAAAACATTCACAATACAAAATAGAAAAACAATCAGAATGTAAATCGGAAAAACATTCAAAATGCAAATTGTAAAAACAATCACAATACAAATTGGAAAAACATTCACAGTGCAAATTGGAAAAACATTCACAATGCAAATTGTAAAAACATTCACAATGCAAATTGGAAAAACAATCCCAATGCAAATCGTAAAAACATTCACAGTGCAAATTGGAAAAACATTCACAATACAAATTGTAAAAACAATCACAATGCAAATTGGAAAAACAATCACAATGCAAATTGGAAAAACAATCACAATGCAAATTATAAAAACAATCACAATACAAATTGTAAAAACAATCACAATGCAAATTATAAAAACAATCACAATACAAATTGTAAAAACAATCACAATGCAAATTATAAAAACAATCACAATGCAAATGGTAAAAACATTCACAGTGCAAATTGGAAAAACATTCACAATGCAAATTGGAAAAACATTCACAATGCAAATTGTAAAAACATTCACGTTGGAAATTGGAAAAACATTCACAATGCAAATTGTAAAAACAATCACAATGCAAATTGTAAAAACAATAACAATGCAAATTGGAAAAACAATCTCAATGCAAATTGGAAAAACATTCACAATACAAATTGTAAAAACAATCACAATGCAAATTGGAAAACCATTCAAAATGCAAATTGTAAAAGCAATCACAATACAAATTGGAAAAACATTCACAATGCAAATTGGAAAAACAATCACAATGCAAATTGGAAAAACAATCACAGTGCAAATTGGAAAAACATTCACAATGCAAATTGTAAAAACATTCACAATGCAAATTGGAAAAACAATCACAATGCAAATTGGAAAAACAATCACAATGCAAATTGGAAAAACAATCACAATGCAAATTATAAAAACAATCACAATGCAAATTATAAAAACATTCACAATGCAAATTGGAAAAACAATCACAATGCAAATTGTAAAAACATTCACAGTGCAAATTGGAAAAACATTCACAATGCAAATTGTAAAAACATTCACAGTGCAAATTGTAAAAACGTTCACAATGCAAATTGTAAAAACAATCACAATACAAATTGGAAAAACATTCACAGTGCAAATTGTAAAAACAATCACAATGCAAATTGGAAAAATAATCACAATGCAAATTGGAAAAACATTCACAATGTAAATTGTAAAAACAATCACAATGCAAATTGGAAAAACAATAACAATGCAAATTGGAAAAACATTTGCAGTGCAAATTGGAAAAAACAATCACAATACAAATTGGAAAAACATTCACAATACAAATTGTAAAAACAATCACAATGCAAATTATAAAAACAATAACAATGCAAATTGGAAAAACAATCACAATGCAAATTGTAAAAACATTCACAGTGCAAATTGGAAAAACATTCACAATGTAAATTGTAAAAACATTCACAATGCAAATTCGAAAAACAATCACAATGCAAATTGGAAAAACAATCACAATGCAAATTGGAAAAACATTCACAATGCAAATTGGAAAAACAATCACAATGCAAATTATAAAAACAATCACAATGCAAATTATAAAAACATTCAAAATGCAAATTGTAAAAACAATCACAATACAAATTGGAAAAACATTCACAGTGCAAATTGGAAAAACATTCACAATGCAAATTGTAAAAACATTCACAATGCAAATTGGAAAACAATCACAATGCAAATTGGAAAAACAATCACAATGCAAATTATAAAAACAATCACAATGCAAATTATAAAAACATTCACAGTGCAAATTGTAAGAACAATCACAATGCAAATTGTAAAAACATTCACAATGCAAATTGGAAAAACATTCACAATGCAAATTGGAAAAACATTCACAATGCAAATTGTAAAAACAGTCAAAATGCAAATTGTAAAAACAATCACAATGCAAATTGGAAAAACAATCACAATGCAAATTGTAAAAACAATCACAATGCAAATTGGAAAAACAATAACAATGCAAATTATAAAAACATTCACAGTGCAAATTGTAAAAACAATCACATTGCAAATTATAAAAACAATCACAATACAAATTGTAAAAACAATCACAATGCAAATTATAAAAACAATCACAATACAAATTGTAAAAACAGTCAAAATGCAAATTGTAAAAACAATCACAATGCAAATTGGAAAAACATTCAAAATGCAAATTGTAAAAACAATCAATACAAATTGGAAAAACATTCACAGTGCAAATTGTAAAAACATTCACAATGCAAATTGGAAAAACAATCACAATGCAAATTGGAAAAACAATCACAATGCAAATTATAAAAACAATCACAATGCAAATTGTAAAAACAATCACATTGCAAATTGGAAAAACATTCACAGTGCAAATTGTAAAAACAATCACAATGCAAATTGGAAAAACATTCACAATACAAATTGTAAAAACAATCACAATGCAAATTGGAAAAACATTCACAATACAAATTGAAAAAACAATCACAATGCAAATTGTAAAAACAATCACAATGCAAATTGGAAAAACATTCACAATACAAAATGGAAAAACAATCAGAATGTAAATCGGAAAAACATTCAAAATGCAAATTGGAAAAACAATCACAATGCAAATTATAAAAACAATCACAATACAAATTGTAAAAACATTCACAGTGCAAATTGTAAAAACAATCACAATGCAAATTGGAAAAACATTCACAATGCAAATTGGAAAAACATTCACAATGCAAATTGTAAAAACATTCACGTTGGAAATTGGAAAAACATTCACAATGCAAATTGTAAAAACAATCACAATGCAAATTGTAAAAACAATAACAATGCAAATTGGAAAAACAATCTCAATGCAAATTGGAAAAACATTCACAATACAAATTGTAAAAACAATCACAATGCAAATTGGAAAACCATTCAAAATGCAAATTGTAAAAGCAATCACAATACAAATTGGAAAAACATTCACAATGCAAATTGGAAAAACAATCACAATGCAAATTGGAAAAACAATCACAGTGCAAATTGGAAAAACATTCACAATGCAAATTGTAAAAACATTCACAATGCAAATTGGAAAAACAATCACAATGCAAATTGGAAAAACAATCACAATGCAAATTGGAAAAACAATCACAATGCAAATTATAAAAACAATCACAATGCAAATTATAAAAACATTCACAATGCAAATTGGAAAAACAATCACAATGCAAATTGTAAAAACATTCACAGTGCAAATTGGAAAAACATTCACAATGCAAATTGTAAAAACATTCACAGTGCAAATTGTAAAAACGTTCACAATGCAAATTGTAAAAACAATCACAATACAAATTGGAAAAACATTCACAGTGCAAATTGTAAAAACAATCACAATGCAAATTGGAAAAATAATCACAATGCAAATTGGAAAAACATTCACAATGTAAATTGTAAAAACAATCACAATGCAAATTGGAAAAACAATAACAATGCAAATTGGAAAAACATTTGCAGTGCAAATTGGAAAAAACAATCACAATACAAATTGGAAAAACATTCACAATACAAATTGTAAAAACAATCACAATGCAAATTATAAAAACAATAACAATGCAAATTGGAAAAACAATCACAATGCAAATTGTAAAAACATTCACAGTGCAAATTGGAAAAACATTCACAATGTAAATTGTAAAAACATTCACAATGCAAATTCGAAAAACAATCACAATGCAAATTGGAAAAACAATCACAATGCAAATTGGAAAAACATTCACAATGCAAATTGGAAAAACAATCACAATGCAAATTATAAAAACAATCACAATGCAAATTATAAAAACATTCAAAATGCAAATTGTAAAAACAATCACAATACAAATTGGAAAAACATTCACAGTGCAAATTGGAAAAACATTCACAATGCAAATTGTAAAAACATTCACAATGCAAATTGGAAAACAATCACAATGCAAATTGGAAAAACAATCACAATGCAAATTATAAAAACAATCACAATGCAAATTATAAAAACATTCACAGTGCAAATTGTAAGAACAATCACAATGCAAATTGTAAAAACATTCACAATGCAAATTGGAAAAACATTCACAATGCAAATTGGAAAAACATTCACAATGCAAATTGTAAAAACAGTCAAAATGCAAATTGTAAAAACAATCACAATGCAAATTGGAAAAACAATCACAATGCAAATTGTAAAAACAATCACAATGCAAATTGGAAAAACAATAACAATGCAAATTATAAAAACATTCACAGTGCAAATTGTAAAAACAATCACATTGCAAATTATAAAAACAATCACAATACAAATTGTAAAAACAATCACAATGCAAATTATAAAAACAATCACAATACAAATTGTAAAAACAGTCAAAATGCAAATTGTAAAAACAATCAATACAAATTGGAAAAACATTCACAGTGCAAATTGGAAAACAATCACAATGCAAATTGGAAAAACAATCACAATGCAAATTATAAAAAAAATCACAATACAAATTGTAAAAACATTCACAGTGCAAATTGTAAGAACAATCACAATGCAAATTGTAAAAACATTCACAATGCAAATTGGAAAAACATTCACAATGCAAATTGGAAAAACATTCACAATGCAAATTGGAAAAACAATCACAATGCAAATTGTAAAAACAATCACAATGCAAATTGTAAAAACAATCACAATGCAAATTGGAAAAACAATAACAATGCAAATTATAAAAACATTCACAGTGCAAATTGTAAAAACAATCACAATGCAAATTATAAAAACAATCACAATACAAATTGTAAAAACAATCACAATGCAAATTATAAAACAATCACAATACAAATTGTAAAAACAGTCAAAATGCAAATTGTAAAAACAATCAATACAAATTGGAAAAACATTCACAGTGCAAATTGGAAAAACAATCACAATGCAAATTGGAAAAACAATCACAATGCAAATTGGAAAAACAGTCACAATGCAAATTATAAAAACAATCACAATGCAAATTGTAAAAACAATCACAATGCAAATTGGAAAAACATTCACAATGCAAATTGGAAAACAATCACAATGCAAATTGGAAAAACAATCACAATGCAAATTATAAAAACAATCACAATACAAATTGTAAAAACATTCACAGTGCAAATTGTAAGAACAATCACAATGCAAATTATAAAAACAATCACAATACAAATTGTAAAAACATTCACAATGCAAATTGGAAAAACATTCACAATACAAAATAGAAAAACAATCAGAATGTAAATCGGAAAAACATTCAAAATGCAAATTGTAAAAACAATCACAATACAAATTGGAAAAACATTCACAGTGCAAATTGGAAAAACATTCACAATGCAAATTGTAAAAACATTCACAATGCAAATTGGAAAAACAATCCCAATGCAAATCGTAAAAACATTCACAGTGCAAATTGGAAAAACATTCACAATACAAATTGTAAAAACAATCACAATGCAAATTGGAAAAACAATCACAATGCAAATTGGAAAAACAATCAAAATGCAAATTATAAAAACAATCACAATACAAATTGTAAAAACAATCACAATGCAAATTATAAAAACAATCACAATACAAATTGTAAAAACAATCACAATGCAAATTATAAAAACAATCACAATGCAAATGGTAAAAACATTCACAGTGCAAATTGGAAAAACATTCACAATGCAAATTGGAAAAACAATAACAATGCAAATTATAAAAACATTCACAATGCAAATTGTAAACACAATGACAATGGAAATTATAAAAACAATAACAATGCAAATTGGAAAAACAATCACAATGCAAATTGTAAAAACATTCACAGTGCAAATTGGAAAAACATTCACAATGTAAATTGTAAAAACATTCACAATGCAAATTCGAAAAACAATCACAATGCAAATTGGAAAAACAATCACAATGCAAATTGGAAAAACATTCACAATGCAAATTGGAAAAACAATCACAATGCAAATTATAAAAACAATCACAATGCAAATTATAAAAACATTCAAAATGCAAATTGTAAAAACAATCACAATACAAATTGGAAAAACATTCACAGTGCAAATTGGAAAAACATTCACAATGCAAATTGTAAAATCATTCACAATGCAAATTGGAAAACAATCACAATGCAAATTGGAAAAACAATCACAATGCAAATTATAAAAACAATCACAATGCAAATTATAAAAACATTCACAGTGCAAATTGTAAGAACAATCACAATGCAAATTGTAAAAACATTCACAATGCAAATTGGAAAAACATTCACAATGCAAATTGGAAAAACATTCACAATGCAAATTGGAAAAACATTCACAATGCAAATTGTAAAAACAGTCAAAATGCAAATTGTAAAAACAATCACAATGCAAATTGTAAAAACAATCACATTGCAAATTGGAAAAACATTCACAGTGCAAATTGGAAAAACAATCACAATGCAAATTGGAAAAACATTCACAATACAAATTGTAAAAACAATCACAATGCAAATTGGAAAAACATTCACAATACAAATTGTAAAAACAATCACAATGCAAATTATAAAAACATTCACAATGCAAATTGTAAAAACAATCACAATGCAAATTGGAAAAACATTCACAATACAAAATGGAAAAACAATCAGAATGTAAATTGTAAAAACATTCACAATGCAAATTGGAAAAACAATCACAATGCAAATTGGAAAAACAATCACAATGCAAATTATAAAAACAATCACAATACAAACTGTAAAAACATTCACAGTGCAAATTGTAAAAACAATCACAATGCAAATTATAAAAACAATAACAATGCAAATTGGAAAAACAATCACAATGCAAATTGTAAAAACATTCACAGTGCAAATTGGAAAAACATTCACAATGCAAATTGGAAAAACATTCAAAATGCAAATTGTAAAAACAGTCAAAATGCAAATTGTAAAAACAATCACAATGCAAATTGGAAAAACAATCACAATGCAAATTGTAAAAACAATCACAATGCAAATTGGAAAAACAATAACAATGCAAATTATAAAAACATTCACAGTGCAAATTGTAAAAACAATCACAATGCAAATTATAAAAACAATCACAATACAAATTGTAAAAACAATCACAATGCAAATTATAAAAACAATCACAATACAAATTGTAAAAACAGTCAAAATGCAAATTGTAAAAACAATCAATACAAATTGGAAAAACATTCACAGTGCAAATTGGAAAACAATCACAATGCAAATTGGAAAAACAATCACAATGCAAATTATAAAAAAAATCACAATACAAATTGTAAAAACATTCACAGTGCAAATTGTAAGAACAATCACAATGCAAATTGTAAAAACATTCACAATGCAAATTGGAAAAACATTCACAATGCAAATTGGAAAAACATTCACAATGCAAATTGGAAAAACAATCACAATGCAAATTGTAAAAACAATCACAATGCAAATTGTAAAAACAATCACAATGCAAATTGGAAAAACAATAACAATGCAAATTATAAAAACATTCACAGTGCAAATTGTAAAAACAATCACAATGCAAATTATAAAAACAATCACAATACAAATTGTAAAAACAATCAGAATGCAAATTATAAAAACAATCACAATACAAATTGTAAAAACAGTCAAAATGCAAATTGTAAAAACAATCAATACAAATTGGAAAAACATTCACAGTGCAAATTGGAAAAACAATCACAATGCAAATTGGAAAAACAATCACAATGCAAATTGGAAAAACAGTCACAATGCAAATTATAAAAACAATCACAATGCAAATTGTAAAAACAATCACAATGCAAATTGGAAAAACATTCACAATGCAAATTGGAAAACAATCACAATGCAAATTGGAAAAACAATCACAATGCAAATTATAAAAACAATCACAATACAAATTGTAAAAACATTCACAGTGCAAATTGTAAGAACAATCACAATGCAAATTATAAAAACAATCACAATACAAATTGTAAAAACATTCACAATGCAAATTGGAAAAACATTCACAATACAAAATAGAAAAACAATCAGAATGTAAATCGGAAAAACATTCAAAATGCAAATTGTAAAAACAATCACAATACAAATTGGAAAAACATTCACAGTGCAAATTGGAAAAACATTCACAATGCAAATTGTAAAAACATTCACAATGCAAATTGGAAAAACAATCCCAATGCAAATCGTAAAAACATTCACAGTGCAAATTGGAAAAACATTCACAATACAAATTGTAAAAACAATCACAATGCAAATTGGAAAAACAATCACAATGCAAATTGGAAAAACATTCACAATGCAAATTGTAAAAACATTCACAATGCAAATTGGAAAACAATCACAATGCAAATTGGAAAAACATTCACAATGCAAATTGTAAAAACAGTCAAAATGCAAATTGTAAAAACAATCACAATGCAAATTGGAAAAACAATCACAATGCAAATTGTAAAAACAATCACAATGCAAATTGGAAAAACAATAACAATGCAAATTATAAAAACATTCACAGTGCAAATTGTAAAAACAATCACATTGCAAATTATAAAAACAATCACAATACAAATTGTAAAAACAATCACAATGCAAATTATAAAAACAATCACAATACAAATTGTAAAAACAGTCAAAATGCAAATTGTAAAAACAATCAATACAAATTGGAAAAACATTCACAGTGCAAATTGGAAAACAATCACAATGCAAATTGGAAAAACAATCACAATGCAAATTATAAAAAAAATCACAATACAAATTGTAAAAACATTCACAGTGCAAATTGTAAGAACAATCACAATGCAAATTGTAAAAACATTCACAATGCAAATTGGAAAAACATTCACAATGCAAATTGGAAAAACATTCACAATGCAAATTGGAAAAACAATCACAATGCAAATTGTAAAAACAATCACAATGCAAATTGTAAAAACAATCACAATGCAAATTGGAAAAACAATAACAATGCAAATTATAAAAACATTCACAGTGCAAATTGTAAAAACAATCACAATGCAAATTATAAAAACAATCACAATACAAATTGTAAAAACAATCACAATGCAAATTATAAAAACAATCACAATACAAATTGTAAAAACAGTCAAAATGCAAATTGTAAAAACAATCAATACAAATTGGAAAAACATTCACAGTGCAAATTGGAAAAACAATCACAATGCAAATTGGAAAAACAATCACAATGCAAATTGGAAAAACAGTCACAATGCAAATTATAAAAACAATCACAATGCAAATTGTAAAAACAATCACAATGCAAATTGGAAAAACATTCACAATGCAAATTGGAAAACAATCACAATGCAAATTGGAAAAACAATCACAATGCAAATTATAAAAACAATCACAATACAAATTGTAAAAACATTCACAGTGCAAATTGTAAGAACAATCACAATGCAAATTATAAAAACAATCACAATACAAATTGTAAAAACATTCACAATGCAAATTGGAAAAACATTCACAATACAAAATAGAAAAACAATCAGAATGTAAATCGGAAAAACATTCAAAATGCAAATTGTAAAAACAATCACAATACAAATTGGAAAAACATTCACAGTGCAAATTGGAAAAACATTCACAATGCAAATTGTAAAAACATTCACAATGCAAATTGGAAAAACAATCCCAATGCAAATCGTAAAAACATTCACAGTGCAAATTGGAAAAACATTCACAATACAAATTGTAAAAACAATCACAATGCAAATTGGAAAAACAATCACAATGCAAATTGGAAAAACAATCACAATGCAAATTATAAAAACAATCACAATACAAATTGTAAAAACAATCACAATGCAAATTATAAAAACAATCACAATACAAATTGTAAAAACAATCACAATGCAAATTATAAAAACAATCACAATGCAAATGGTAAAAACATTCACAGTGCAAATTGGAAAAACATTCACAATGCAAATTGGAAAAACAATAACAATGCAAATTATAAAAACATTCACAATGCAAATTGTAAACACAATGACAATGCAAATTATAAAAACAATAACAATGCAAATTGTAAAAACAATCACAATGCAAATTGTAAAAACATTCACAGTGCAAATTGGAAAAACATTCACAATGTAAATTGTAAAAACATTCACAATGCAAATTCGAAAAACAATCACAATGCAAATTGGAAAAACAATCACAATGCAAATTGGAAAAACATTCACAATGCAAATTGGAAAAACAATCACAATGCAAATTATAAAAACAATCACAATGCAAATTATAAAAACATTCAAAATGCAAATTGTAAAAACAATCACAATACAAATTGGAAAAACATTCACAGTGCAAATTGGAAAAACATTCACAATGCAAATTGTAAAATCATTCACAATGCAAATTGGAAAACAATCACAATGCAAATTGGAAAAACAATCACAATGCAAATTATAAAAACAATCACAATGCAAATTATAAAAACATTCACAGTGCAAATTGTAAGAACAATCACAATGCAAATTGTAAAAACATTCACAATGCAAATTGGAAAAACATTCACAATGCAAATTGGAAAAACATTCACAATGCAAATTGGAAAAACATTCACAATGCAAATTGTAAAAACAGTCAAAATGCAAATTGTAAAAACAATCACAATGCAAATTGTAAAAACAATCACATTGCAAATTGGAAAAACATTCACAGTGCAAATTGGAAAAACAATCACAATGCAAATTGGAAAAACATTCACAATACAAATTGTAAAAACAATCACAATGCAAATTGGAAAAACATTCACAATACAAATTGTAAAAACAATCACAATGCAAATTATAAAAACATTCACAATGCAAATTGTAAAAACAATCACAATGCAAATTGGAAAAACATTCACAATACAAAATGGAAAAACAATCAGAATGTAAATTGTAAAAACATTCACAATGCAAATTGGAAAAACAATCACAATGCAAATTGGAAAAACAATCACAATGCAAATTATAAAAACAATCACAATACAAATTGTAAAAACATTCACAGTGCAAATAGTAAGAACAATCACAATGCAAATTGTAAAAACAATCACAATGCAAATTGTAAAAACATTCACAATGCAAATTGTAAAAACAATCACAATGCAAATTGGAAAAACAATCACAATGCAAATTATAAAAACATTCACAGTGCAAATTGTAAAAACAATCACAATGCAAATTATAAAAACAATCACAATACAAATTGTAAAAACAACCACAATGCAAATTATAAAAACAATCACAATACAAATTGTAAAAACAATCACAATGCAAATTGTAAAAACAATCACAATGCAAATTGGAAAAACATTCAAAATGCAAATTGTAAAAACAATCAATACAAATTGGAAAAACATTCACAGTGCAAATTGTAAAAACATTCACAATGCAAATTGGAAAAACAATCACAATGCAAATTGGAAAAACAATCACAATGCAAATTATAAAAACAATCACAATGCAAATTGTAAAAACAATCACATTGCAAATTGGAAAAACATTCACAGTGCAAATTGTAAAAACAATCACAATGCAAATTGGAAAAACATTCACAATACAAATTGTAAAAACAATCACAATGCAAATTGGAAAAACATTCACAATACAAATTGAAAAAACAATCACAATGCAAATTGTAAAAACAATCACAATGCAAATTGGAAAAACATTCACAATACAAAATGGAAAAACAATCAGAATGTAAATCGGAAAAACATTCAAAATGCAAATTGGAAAAACAATCACAATGCAAATTATAAAAACAATCACAATACAAACTGTAAAAACATTCACAGTGCAAATTGTAAAAACAATCACAATGCAAATTGGAAAAACATTCACAATGCAAATTGGAAAAACATTCACAATGCAAATTGTAAAAACATTCACGTTGGAAATTGGAAAAACATTCACAATGCAAATTGTAAAAACAATCACAATGCAAATTGTAAAAACAATAACAATGCAAATTGGAAAAACAATCTCAATGCAAATTGGAAAAACATTCACAATACAAATTGTAAAAACAATCACAATGCAAATTGGAAAACCATTCAAAATGCAAATTGTAAAAGCAATCACAATACAAATTGGAAAAACATTCACAATGCAAATTGGAAAAACAATCACAATGCAAATTGGAAAAACAATCACAGTGCAAATTGTAAAAACATTCACAATGCAAATTGTAAAAACATTCACAATGCAAATTGGAAAAACAATCACAATGCAAATTGGAAAAACAATCACAATGCAAATTGGAAAAACAATCACAATGCAAATTATAAAAACATTCACAATGCAAATTCGAAAAACAATCACAATGCAAATTGTAAAAACATTCACAGTGCAAATTGGAAAAACATTCACAATGCAAATTGTAAAAACATTCACAGTGCAAATTGTAAAAACGTTCACAATGCAAATTGTAAAAACAATCACAATACAAATTGGAAAAACATTCACAGTGCAAATTGTAAAAACAATCACAATGCAAATTGGAAAAATAATCACAATGCAAATTGGAAAAACATTCACAATGTAAATTGTAAAAACAATCACAATGCAAATTGGAAAAACAATAACAATGCAAATTGGAAAAACATTTGCAGTGCAAATTGGAAAAAACAATCACAATACAAATTGGAAAAACATTCACAATACAAATTGTAAAAACAATCACAATGCAAATTATAAAAACAATAACAATGCAAATTGGAAAAACAATCACAATGCAAATTGTAAAAACATTCACAGTGCAAATTGGAAAAACATTCACAATGTAAATTGTAAAAACATTCACAATGCAAATTCGAAAAACAATCACAATGCAAATTGGAAAAACAATCACAATGCAAATTGGAAAAACATTCACAATGCAAATTGGAAAAACAATCACAATGCAAATTATAAAAACAATCACAATGCAAATTATAAAAACATTCAAAATGCAAATTGTAAAAACAATCACAATACAAATTGGAAAAACATTCACAGTGCACATTGGAAAAACATTCACAATGCAAATTGTAAAAACATTCACAATGCAAATTGGAAAACAATCACAATGCAAATTGGAAAAACAATCACAATGCAAATTATAAAAACAATCACAATGCAAATTATAAAAACATTCACAGTGCAAATTGTAAGAACAATCACAATGCAAATTGTAAAAACATTCACAATGCAAATTGGAAAAACATTCACAATGCAAATTGGAAAAACATTCACAATGCAAATTGTAAAAACAGTCAAAATGCAAATTGTAAAAACAATCACAATGCAAATTGGAAAAACAATCACAATGCAAATTGTAAAAACAATCACAATGCAAATTGGAAAAACAATAACAATGCAAATTATAAAAACATTCACAGTGCAAATTGTAAAAACAATCACAATGCAAATTATAAAAACAATCACAATACAAATTGTAAAAACAATCACAATGCAAATTATAAAAACAATCACAATACAAATTGTAAAAACAGTCAAAATGCAAATTGTAAAAACAATCAATACAAATTGGAAAAACATTCACAGTGCAAATTGGAAAACAATCACAATGCAAATTGGAAAAACAATCACAATGCAAATTATAAAAAAAATCACAATACAAATTGTAAAAACATTCACAGTGCAAATTGTAAGAACAATCACAATGCAAATTGTAAAAACATTCACAATGCAAATTGGAAAAACATTCACAATGCAAATTGGAAAAACATTCACAATGCAAATTGGAAAAACAATCACAATGCAAATTGTAAAAACAATCACAATGCAAATTGTAAAAACAATCACAATGCAAATTGGAAAAACAATAACAATGCAAATTATAAAAACATTCACAGTGCAAATTGTAAAAACAATCACAATGCAAATTATAAAAACAATCACAATACAAATTGTAAAAACAATCAGAATGCAAATTATAAAAACAATCACAATACAAATTGTAAAAACAGTCAAAATGCAAATTGTAAAAACAATCAATACAAATTGGAAAAACATTCACAGTGCAAATTGGAAAAACAATCACAATGCAAATTGGAAAAACAATCACAATGCAAATTGGAAAAACAGTCACAATGCAAATTATAAAAACAATCACAATGCAAATTGTAAAAACAATCACAATGCAAATTGGAAAAACATTCACAATGCAAATTGGAAAACAATCACAATGCAAATTGGAAAAACAATCACAATGCAAATTATAAAAACAATCACAATACAAATTGTAAAAACATTCACAGTGCAAATTGTAAGAACAATCACAATGCAAATTATAAAAACAATCACAATACAAATTGTAAAAACATTCACAATGCAAATTGGAAAAACATTCACAATACAAAATAGAAAAACAATCAGAATGTAAATCGGAAAAACATTCAAAATGCAAATTGTAAAAACAATCACAATACAAATTGGAAAAACATTCACAGTGCAAATTGGAAAAACATTCACAATGCAAATTGTAAAAACATTCACAATGCAAATTGGAAAAACAATCCCAATGCAAATCGTAAAAACATTCACAGTGCAAATTGGAAAAACATTCACAATACAAATTGTAAAAACAATCACAATGCAAATTGGAAAAACAATCACAATGCAAATTGGAAAAACAATCACAATGCAAATTATAAAAACAATCACAATACAAATTGTAAAAACAATCACAATGCAAATTATAAAAACAATCACAATACAAATTGTAAAAACAATCACAATGCAAATTATAAAAACAATCACAATGCAAATGGTAAAAACATTCACAGTGCAAATTGGAAAAACATTCACAATGCAAATTGGAAAAACAATAACAATGCAAATTATAAAAACATTCACAATGCAAATTGTAAACACAATGACAATGCAAATTATAAAAACAAACACAATGCAAATTGGAAAAACATTCAAAATGCAAATTGTAAAAGCAATCACAATGCAAATTGGAAAAACATTCACAGTGCAAATTGGAAAAACATTCACAATACAAACTGTAAAAGCAATCACAATGCAAATTGGAAAAACAATCACAATGCAAATTGGAAAAACATTCAAAATGCAAATTGGAAAAACATTCAAAATGCAAATTGGAAAAACAATCCCAATGCAAATCGTAAAAACATTCACAGTGCAAATTGGAAAAACATTCACAATACAAATTGTAAAAACAATCACAATGCAAATTATAAAAACAATCACAATGCAAATTGTAAAAACAATCACAATGCAAATTGGAAAAACAATCACAATGCAAATTGGAAAAACAATCACAATGCAAATTGGAAAAACATTCAAAAGGCAAATTGGAAAAACATTCAAAATGCAAATTGGAAAAACAATCCCAATGCAAATCGTAAAAACATTCACAGTGCAAATTGGAAAAACATTCACAATGCAAATTGGAAAAACAATAACAATGCAAATTATAAAAACATTCACAATGCAAATTGTAAACACAATCACAATGCAAATTATAAAAACAAACACAATGCAAATTGGAAAAACATTCAAAATGCAAATTGTAAAAGCAATCACAATGCAAATTGGAAAAACAATCACAATGCAAATTATAAAAACAATCACAATACAAATTGTAAAAACAATCACAATGCAAATTATAAAAACAATCACAATACAAATTGTAAAAACAATCACAATGCAAATTATAAAAACAATCACAATGCAAATGGTAAAAACATTCACAGTGCAAATTGGAAAAACATTCACAATGCAAATTGGAAAAACAATAACAATGCAAATTATAAAAACATTCACAATGCAAATTGTAAATACAATCACAATGCAAATTATAAAAACATTCACAGTGCAAATTGTAAAAACAATCACAATGCAAATTATAAAAACAATCACAATACAAATTGTAAAAACAAACACAATGCAAATTGGAAAAACATTCAAAATGCAAATTGTAAAAGCAATCACAATGCAAATTGTAAAAGCAATCACAATGCAAATTGGAAAAACATTCACAATGCAAATTGTAAAAACAATCACAATGCAAATTGGAAAAACATTCACAATACAAATTGTAAAAACAATCACAATGCAAATTGTAAAAACATTCACAATACAAAATGGAAAAACAATCAGAACGTAACTCGGAAAAACATTCAAAATGCAAATTGTAAAAACAATCACAATACAAATTGTAAAAACAATCACAATGCAAATTATAAAAACAATCACAATACAAATTGTAAAAACAATCACAATGCAAATTATAAAAACAATCACAATACAAATTGTAAAAACAGTCAAAATGCAAATTGTAAAAACAATCAATACAAATTGGAAAAACATTCACAGTGCAAATTGTAAAAACATTCACAATGCAAATTGGAAAAACAATCACAATGCAAATTGGAAAAACAATCACAATACAAATTGTAAAAACAATCACAATGCAAATTATAAAAACAATCACAATGCAAATGGTAAAAACATTCACAGTGCAAATTGGAAAAACATTCACAATGCAAATTGGAAAAACAATAACAATGCAAATTATAAAAACATTCACAATGCAAATTGTAAACAAAATCACAATGCAAATTATAAAAACAAACACAATGCAAATTGGAAAAACATTCAAAATGCAAATTGTAAAAGCAATCACAATGCAAATTGGAAAAACATTCACAATACAAATTGTAAAAACAATCACAATGCAAATTGGAAAAACATTCACAATACAAATTGTAAAAACAATCACAATGCAAATTGTAAAAACAATCACAATGCAAACTGGAAAAACATTCACAATACAAAATGGAAAAACAATCAGAATGTAAATCGGAAAAACATTCAAAATGCAAATTGTAAAAACAATCACAATACAAATTGGAAAAACATTCACAGTGCAAATTGGAAAAACATTCACAATGCAAATTGTAAAAACATTCACAATGCAAATTGGAAAAACAATCCCAATGCAAATTGGAAAAACAATCACAATGCAAATTATAAAAACAATCACAATACAAATTGTAAAAACAATCACAATGCAAATTATAAAAACAATCACAATACAAATTGTAAAAACAATCACAATGCAAATTATAAAAACAATCACAATGCAAATGGTAAAAACATTCACAGTGCAAATTGGAAAAACATTCACAATGCAAATTGGAAAAACAATAACAATGCAAATTATAAAAACATTCACAATGCAAATTGTAAACACAATCACAATGCAAATTATAAAAACAAACACAATGCAAATTGGAAAAACATTCAAAATGCAAATTGTAAAAGCAATCACAATGCAAATTGGAAAAACATTCACAGTGCAAATTGGAAAAACATTCACAATACAAATTGAAAAAACAATCACAAGGCAAATTGGAAAAACAATCACAATGCAAATTGGAAAAACAATCACAATGCAAATTGGAAAAACATTCAAAATGCAAATTGGAAAAACAATCCCAATGCAAATCGTAAAAACATGCACAATGCAAATTGGAAAAACAATCACAATGCAAATGGTAAAAACATTCACAGTGCAAATTGTAAAAACAATCACAATGCAAATTGGAAAAAGAATCACAATGCAAATTGGAAAAACATTCACAATGCAAATTGGAAAAACAATCACAATGCAAATTGGAAAAACATTCACAGTGCAAATTGGAAAAACATTCACAATGCAAATTGTAAAAACATTCACAATGCAAATTGTAAAAACATGCACAATGCAAATTGGAAAAACAATCACAATGCAAATGGTAAAAACATTCACAGTGCAAATTGTAAAAACAATCACAATGCAAATTGGAAAAAGAATCACAATGCAAATTGGAAAAACATTCACAATGCAAATTGTAAAAACAATCACAATGCAAATTGGAAAAACAATAACAATGCAAATTGGAAAAACATTTGCAGTGCAAATTGGAAAAAACAATCACAATGCAAATTGGAAAAACATTCACAATACAAATTGTAAAAACAATCAAAATGCAAATTGGAAAACCATTCAAAATGCAAATTGTAAAAACAATCACAATACAAATTGTAAAAACATTCACCATGCAAATTGTAAAAACAATCACAATGTAAATTGTAAAAACATTCACACTGCAAATTGGAAAAACAATCTCAATGCAAATTGGAAAAACATTCACAATACAAATTGTAAAAACAATCACAATGCAAATTGGAAAACCATTCAAAATGCAAATTGTAAAAGCAATCACGATACAAATTGGAAAAACATTCACAATGCAAATTGGAAAAACAATCACAATGCAAATTGGAAAAACATTCACAGTGCAAATTGGAAAAACAATCACACAGCAAATTGGAAAAACATTCACAATACAAATTGTAAAAACAATCACAATGCAAATTGGAAAAACATTCACAATACAATTTGTAAAAACAATCACAATGCAAATTATAAAAACATTCACAATGCAAATTGTAAAAACAATCACAATGCAAATTGGAAAAACATTCACAATACAAAATGGAAAAACATTCACAATACAAAATGGAAAAACAATCAGAATGTAAATTGTAAAAACATTCACAATGCAAATTGGAAAAACAATCACAATGCAAATTGGAAAAACATTCACAATACAAATTGTAAAAACAATCACAATGCAAATTGTAAAAACAATCAAAATGCAAATTGGAAAAACATTCACAATACAAAATGGAAAAACAATCAGAATGTAAATCGGAAAAACATTCAAAATGCAAATTGTAAAAACAATCACAATGCAAATTGGAAAAACATTCACAGTGCAAATTGGAAAAACATTCACAATGCAAATTGTAAAAACATTCACAATGCAAATTGGAAAAACAATCACAATGCAAATTGGAAAAACAATCACAATGCAAATTGGAAAAACAATCACAATGCAAATTATAAAAACAATCACAATACAAATTGTAAAAACAATCACAATGCAAATTATAAAAACAATCACAATACAAATTGTAAAAACAATCACAATGCAAATTATAAAAACAATCACAATGCAAATGGTAAAAACATTCACAGTGCAAATTGGAAAAACATTCACAATGCAAATTGGAAAAACAATAACAATGCAAATTATAAAAACATTCACAATGCAAATTGTAAACACAATCACAATGCAAATTATAAAAACAAACGCAATGCAAATTGGAAAAACATTCAAAATGCAAATTGTAAAAGCAATCACAATGCAAATTGGAAAAACATTCACAGTGCAAATTGGAAAAACATTCACAATACAAATTGAAAAAACAATCACAATGCAAATTGGAAAAACAATCACAATGCAAATTGGAAAAACAATCACAATGCAAATTGGAAAAACATTCAAAATGCAAATTGGAAAAACAATCCCAATGCAAATCGTAAAAACATTCACAGTGCAAATTGGAAAAACATTCACAATGCAAATTGTAAAAACATTCACAATGCAAATTGTAAAAACATGCACAATGCAAATTGGAAAAACAATCACAATGCAAATGGTAAAAACATTCACAGTGCAAATTGTAAAAACAATCACAATGCAAATTGGAAAAATAATCACAATGCAAATTGGAAAAACATTCACAATACAAATTGTAAAAACAATCACAATGCAAATTGGAAAAACATACACAATGCAAATTGGAAAAACATTTGCAGTGCAAATTGGAAAAAACAATCACAATGCAAATTGGAAAAACATTCACAATACAAATTGTAAAAACAATCACAATGCAAATTGGAAAACCATTCAAAATGCAAATTGTAAAAACAATCACAATACAAATTGGAAAAACATTCACCATGCAAATTGTAAAAACAATCACAATGTAAATTGTAAAAACATTCACACTGCAAATTGGAAAAACAATCTCAATGCAAATTGGAAAAACATTCACAATACAAATTGTAAAAACAATCACAATGCAAATTGGAAAACCATTCAAAATGCAAATTGTAAAAGCAATCACAATACAAATTGGAAAAACATTCACAATGCAAATTGGAAAAACAATCACAATGCAAATTGGAAAAACATTCACAGTGCAAATTGGAAAAACAATCACAATGGAAATTGGAAAAACATTCACAATACAAATTGTAAAAACAATCACAATGCAAATTGGAAAAAAATTCACAATACAATTTGTAAAAACATTCACAATGCAAATTGGAAAAACATACACAATGCAAATTGTAAAAACAATCAGAATGTAAATTGTAAAAACATTCACAATGCAAATTGGAAAAACAATCACAATGCAAATTGGAAAAACAATCACAATACAAATTGTAAAAACATTCACAGTGCAAATAGTAAGAACAATCACAATGCAAATTGTAAAAACATTCACAATGCAAATTGGAAAAACATACACAATGCAAATTGTAAAAACATTCACAATGCAAATTGTAAAAACAATCACAATGCAAATTGGAAAAACAATCACAATGCAAATTATAAAAACAATCACAATACAAATTGGAAAAACATGCACAAAGCAAATTGGAAAAACAATCACAATGCAAATTGTAAAAACATTCACAATGCAAATTGTAAAAACATTCACAATGCAAACTGGAAAAACAATCACAATGCAAATTGGAAAAACATTCACAATGCAAATTATAAAAACATTCACAGTGCAAATTGTAAAAACAATCACAATGCAAATTATAAAAACAATCACAATACAAATTGTAAAAACAACCACAATGCAAATTATAAAAACAATCACAATACAAATTGTAAAAACAATCACAATGCAAATTGTAAAAACAACCACAATGCAAATTGGAAAAACATTCAAAATGCAAATTGTAAAAACAATCAATACAAATTGGAAAAACATTCACAATACAAATTGTAAAAACAATCAGAATGTAAATCGGAAAAACATCCAAAATGCAAATTGTAAAAACAATCACAATACAAATTGGAAAAACAATCACAGTGCACATTGGAAAAACATTCACAATGCAAATTATAAAAACATTCACAATGCAAATTGGAAAAACAATCACAATGCAAATTGTAAAAACATTCACAGTGCAAATTGGAAAAACATTCACAATGCAAATTGTAAAAACATTCACAGTGCAAATTGTAAAAACATTCACAATGCAAATTGTAAAAACAATCACAGTGCAAATTGTAAAAACATTCACAATGCAAATTGGAAAAACAATCACAATGCAAATTGCAAAAACAATCACAATGCAAATTGGAAAACAATCACAATGCAAATTGGAAAAACATTCACAATACAAATTGTAAAAACAATCACAATGCAAATTATAAAAACAATCACAATGCAAATTGTAAAAACAATCACAATGCAAATTGGAAAAACAATCACAATGCAAATTGGAAAAACAATCACAATGCAAATTGGAAAAACATTCAAAAGGCAAATTGGAAAAACATTCAAAATGCAAATTGGAAAAACAATCCCAATGCAAATCGTAAAAACATTCACAGTGCAAATTGGAAAAACATTCACAATGCAAATTGGAAAAACAATAACAATGCAAATTATAAAAACATTCACAATGCAAATTGTAAACACAATCACAATGCAAATTATAAAAACAAACACAATGCAAATTGGAAAAACATTCAAAATGCAAATTGTAAAAGCAATCACAATGCAAATTGGAAAAACAATCACAATGCAAATTATAAAAACAATCACAATACAAATTGTAAAAACAATCACAATGCAAATTATAAAAACAATCACAATACAAATTGTAAAAACAATCACAATGCAAATTATAAAAACAATCACAATGCAAATGGTAAAAACATTCACAGTGCAAATTGGAAAAACATTCACAATGCAAATTGGAAAAACAATAACAATGCAAATTATAAAAACATTCACAATGCAAATTGTAAATACAATCACAATGCAAATTATAAAAACATTCACAGTGCAAATTGTAAAAACAATCACAATGCAAATTATAAAAACAATCACAATACAAATTGTAAAAACAAACACAATGCAAATTGGAAAAACATTCAAAATGCAAATTGTAAAAGCAATCACAATGCAAATTGTAAAAGCAATCACAATGCAAATTGGAAAAACATTCACAATGCAAATTGTAAAAACAATCACAATGCAAATTGGAAAAACATTCACAATACAAATTGTAAAAACAATCACAATGCAAATTGTAAAAACATTCACAATACAAAATGGAAAAACAATCAGAACGTAACTCGGAAAAACATTCAAAATGCAAATTGTAAAAACAATCACAATACAAATTGTAAAAACAATCACAATGCAAATTATAAAAACAATCACAATACAAATTGTAAAAACAATCACAATGCAAATTATAAAAACAATCACAATACAAATTGTAAAAACAGTCAAAATGCAAATTGTAAAAACAATCAATACAAATTGGAAAAACATTCACAGTGCAAATTGTAAAAACATTCACAATGCAAATTGGAAAAACAATCACAATGCAAATTGGAAAAACAATCACAATACAAATTGTAAAAACAATCACAATGCAAATTATAAAAACAATCACAATGCAAATGGTAAAAACATTCACAGTGCAAATTGGAAAAACATTCACAATGCAAATTGGAAAAACAATAACAATGCAAATTATAAAAACATTCACAATGCAAATTGTAAACAAAATCACAATGCAAATTATAAAAACAAACACAATGCAAATTGGAAAAACATTCAAAATGCAAATTGTAAAAGCAATCACAATGCAAATTGGAAAAACATTCACAATACAAATTGTAAAAACAATCACAATGCAAATTGGAAAAACATTCACAATACAAATTGTAAAAACAATCACAATGCAAATTGTAAAAACAATCACAATGCAAACTGGAAAAACATTCACAATACAAAATGGAAAAACAATCAGAATGTAAATCGGAAAAACATTCAAAATGCAAATTGTAAAAACAATCACAATACAAATTGGAAAAACATTCACAGTGCAAATTGGAAAAACATTCACAATGCAAATTGTAAAAACATTCACAATGCAAATTGGAAAAACAATCCCAATGCAAATTGGAAAAACAATCACAATGCAAATTATAAAAACAATCACAATACAAATTGTAAAAACAATCACAATGCAAATTATAAAAACAATCACAATACAAATTGTAAAAACAATCACAATGCAAATTATAAAAACAATCACAATGCAAATGGTAAAAACATTCACAGTGCAAATTGGAAAAACATTCACAATGCAAATTGGAAAAACAATAACAATGCAAATTATAAAAACATTCACAATGCAAATTGTAAACACAATCACAATGCAAATTATAAAAACAAACACAATGCAAATTGGAAAAACATTCAAAATGCAAATTGTAAAAGCAATCACAATGCAAATTGGAAAAACATTCACAGTGCAAATTGGAAAAACATTCACAATACAAATTGAAAAAACAATCACAATGCAAATTGGAAAAACAATCACAATGCAAATTGGAAAAACAATCACAATGCAAATTGGAAAAACATTCAAAATGCAAATTGGAAAAACAATCCCAATGCAAATCGTAAAAACATTCACAGTGCAAATTGGAAAAACATTCACAATGCAAATTGTAAAAACATTCACAATGCAAATTGTAAAAACATGCACAATGCAAATTGGAAAAACAATCACAATGCAAATGGTAAAAACATTCACAGTGCAAATTGTAAAAACAATCACAATGCAAATTGGAAAAAGAATCACAATGCAAATTGGAAAAACATTCACAATGCAAATTGTAAAAACAATCACAATGCAAATTGGAAAAACAATAACAATGCAAATTGGAAAAACATTTGCAGTGCAAATTGGAAAAAACAATCACAATGCAAATTGGAAAAACATTCACAATACAAATTGTAAAAACAATCAAAATGCAAATTGGAAAACCATTCAAAATGCAAATTGTAAAAACAATCACAATACAAATTGTAAAAACATTCACCATGCAAATTGTAAAAACAATCACAATGTAAATTGTAAAAACATTCACACTGCAAATTGGAAAAACAATCTCAATGCAAATTGGAAAAACATTCACAATACAAATTGTAAAAACAATCACAATGCAAATTGGAAAACCATTCAAAATGCAAATTGTAAAAGCAATCACGATACAAATTGGAAAAACATTCACAATGCAAATTGGAAAAACAATCACAATGCAAATTGGAAAAACATTCACAGTGCAAATTGGAAAAACAATCACACAGCAAATTGGAAAAACATTCACAATACAAATTGTAAAAACAATCACAATGCAAATTGGAAAAACATTCACAATACAATTTGTAAAAACAATCACAATGCAAATTATAAAAACATTCACAATGCAAATTGTAAAAACAATCACAATGCAAATTGGAAAAACATTCACAATACAAAATGGAAAAACATTCACAATACAAAATGGAAAAACAATCAGAATGTAAATTGTAAAAACATTCACAATGCAAATTGGAAAAACAATCACAATGCAAATTGGAAAAACATTCACAATACAAATTGTAAAAACAATCACAATGCAAATTGTAAAAACAATCAAAATGCAAATTGGAAAAACATTCACAATACAAAATGGAAAAACAATCAGAATGTAAATCGGAAAAACATTCAAAATGCAAATTGTAAAAACAATCACAATGCAAATTGGAAAAACATTCACAGTGCAAATTGGAAAAACATTCACAATGCAAATTGTAAAAACATTCACAATGCAAATTGGAAAAACAATCACAATGCAAATTGGAAAAACAATCACAATGCAAATTGGAAAAACAATCACAATGCAAATTATAAAAACAATCACAATACAAATTGTAAAAACAATCACAATGCAAATTATAAAAACAATCACAATACAAATTGTAAAAACAATCACAATGCAAATTATAAAAACAATCACAATGCAAATGGTAAAAACATTCACAGTGCAAATTGGAAAAACATTCACAATGCAAATTGGAAAAACAATAACAATGCAAATTATAAAAACATTCACAATGCAAATTGTAAACACAATCACAATGCAAATTATAAAAACAAACGCAATGCAAATTGGAAAAACATTCAAAATGCAAATTGTAAAAGCAATCACAATGCAAATTGGAAAAACATTCACAGTGCAAATTGGAAAAACATTCACAATACAAATTGAAAAAACAATCACAATGCAAATTGGAAAAACAATCACAATGCAAATTGGAAAAACAATCACAATGCAAATTGGAAAAACATTCAAAATGCAAATTGGAAAAACAATCCCAATGCAAATCGTAAAAACATTCACAGTGCAAATTGGAAAAACATTCACAATGCAAATTGTAAAAACATTCACAATGCAAATTGTAAAAACATGCACAATGCAAATTGGAAAAACAATCACAATGCAAATGGTAAAAACATTCACAGTGCAAATTGTAAAAACAATCACAATGCAAATTGGAAAAATAATCACAATGCAAATTGGAAAAACATTCACAATACAAATTGTAAAAACAATCACAATGCAAATTGGAAAAACATACACAATGCAAATTGGAAAAACATTTGCAGTGCAAATTGGAAAAAACAATCACAATGCAAATTGGAAAAACATTCACAATACAAATTGTAAAAACAATCACAATGCAAATTGGAAAACCATTCAAAATGCAAATTGTAAAAACAATCACAATACAAATTGGAAAAACATTCACCATGCAAATTGTAAAAACAATCACAATGTAAATTGTAAAAACATTCACACTGCAAATTGGAAAAACAATCTCAATGCAAATTGGAAAAACATTCACAATACAAATTGTAAAAACAATCACAATGCAAATTGGAAAACCATTCAAAATGCAAATTGTAAAAGCAATCACAATACAAATTGGAAAAACATTCACAATGCAAATTGGAAAAACAATCACAATGCAAATTGGAAAAACATTCACAGTGCAAATTGGAAAAACAATCACAATGGAAATTGGAAAAACATTCACAATACAAATTGTAAAAACAATCACAATGCAAATTGGAAAAAAATTCACAATACAATTTGTAAAAACATTCACAATGCAAATTGGAAAAACATACACAATGCAAATTGTAAAAACAATCAGAATGTAAATTGTAAAAACATTCACAATGCAAATTGGAAAAACAATCACAATGCAAATTGGAAAAACAATCACAATACAAATTGTAAAAACATTCACAGTGCAAATAGTAAGAACAATCACAATGCAAATTGTAAAAACATTCACAATGCAAATTGGAAAAACATACACAATGCAAATTGTAAAAACATTCACAATGCAAATTGTAAAAACAATCACAATGCAAATTGGAAAAACAATCACAATGCAAATTATAAAAACAATCACAATACAAATTGGAAAAACATGCACAAAGCAAATTGGAAAAACAATCACAATGCAAATTGTAAAAACATTCACAATGCAAATTGTAAAAACATTCACAATGCAAACTGGAAAAACAATCACAATGCAAATTGGAAAAACATTCACAATGCAAATTATAAAAACATTCACAGTGCAAATTGTAAAAACAATCACAATGCAAATTATAAAAACAATCACAATACAAATTGTAAAAACAACCACAATGCAAATTATAAAAACAATCACAATACAAATTGTAAAAACAATCACAATGCAAATTGTAAAAACAACCACAATGCAAATTGGAAAAACATTCAAAATGCAAATTGTAAAAACAATCAATACAAATTGGAAAAACATTCACAATACAAATTGTAAAAACAATCAGAATGTAAATCGGAAAAACATCCAAAATGCAAATTGTAAAAACAATCACAATACAAATTGGAAAAACAATCACAGTGCACATTGGAAAAACATTCACAATGCAAATTATAAAAACATTCACAATGCAAATTGGAAAAACAATCACAATGCAAATTGTAAAAACATTCACAGTGCAAATTGGAAAAACATTCACAATGCAAATTGTAAAAACATTCACAGTGCAAATTGTAAAAACATTCACAATGCAAATTGTAAAAACAATCACAGTGCAAATTGTAAAAACATTCACAATGCAAATTGGAAAAACAATCACAATGCAAATTGCAAAAACAATCACAATGCAAATTGGAAAACAATCACAATGCAAATTGGAAAAACATTCACAATACAAATTGTAAAAACAATCACAATGCAAATTATAAAAACAATCACAATGCAAATTGTAAAAACAATCACAATGCAAATTGGAAAAACAATCACAATGCAAATTGGAAAAACAATCACAATGCAAATTGGAAAAACATTCAAAAGGCAAATTGGAAAAACATTCAAAATGCAAATTGGAAAAACAATCCCAATGCAAATCGTAAAAACATTCACAGTGCAAATTGGAAAAACATTCACAATGCAAATTGGAAAAACAATAACAATGCAAATTATAAAAACATTCACAATGCAAATTGTAAACACAATCACAATGCAAATTATAAAAACAAACACAATGCAAATTGGAAAAACATTCAAAATGCAAATTGTAAAAGCAATCACAATGCAAATTGGAAAAACAATCACAATGCAAATTATAAAAACAATCACAATACAAATTGTAAAAACAATCACAATGCAAATTATAAAAACAATCACAATACAAATTGTAAAAACAATCACAATGCAAATTATAAAAACAATCACAATGCAAATGGTAAAAACATTCACAGTGCAAATTGGAAAAACATTCACAATGCAAATTGGAAAAACAATAACAATGCAAATTATAAAAACATTCACAATGCAAATTGTAAATACAATCACAATGCAAATTATAAAAACATTCACAGTGCAAATTGTAAAAACAATCACAATGCAAATTATAAAAACAATCACAATACAAATTGTAAAAACAAACACAATGCAAATTGGAAAAACATTCAAAATGCAAATTGTAAAAGCAATCACAATGCAAATTGTAAAAGCAATCACAATGCAAATTGGAAAAACATTCACAATGCAAATTGTAAAAACAATCACAATGCAAATTGGAAAAACATTCACAATACAAATTGTAAAAACAATCACAATGCAAATTGTAAAAACATTCACAATACAAAATGGAAAAACAATCAGAACGTAACTCGGAAAAACATTCAAAATGCAAATTGTAAAAACAATCACAATACAAATTGTAAAAACAATCACAATGCAAATTATAAAAACAATCACAATACAAATTGTAAAAACAATCACAATGCAAATTATAAAAACAATCACAATACAAATTGTAAAAACAGTCAAAATGCAAATTGTAAAAACAATCAATACAAATTGGAAAAACATTCACAGTGCAAATTGTAAAAACATTCACAATGCAAATTGGAAAAACAATCACAATGCAAATTGGAAAAACAATCACAATACAAATTGTAAAAACAATCACAATGCAAATTATAAAAACAATCACAATGCAAATGGTAAAAACATTCACAGTGCAAATTGGAAAAACATTCACAATGCAAATTGGAAAAACAATAACAATGCAAATTATAAAAACATTCACAATGCAAATTGTAAACAAAATCACAATGCAAATTATAAAAACAAACACAATGCAAATTGGAAAAACATTCAAAATGCAAATTGTAAAAGCAATCACAATGCAAATTGGAAAAACATTCACAATACAAATTGTAAAAACAATCACAATGCAAATTGGAAAAACATTCACAATACAAATTGTAAAAACAATCACAATGCAAATTGTAAAAACAATCACAATGCAAACTGGAAAAACATTCACAATACAAAATGGAAAAACAATCAGAATGTAAATCGGAAAAACATTCAAAATGCAAATTGTAAAAACAATCACAATACAAATTGGAAAAACATTCACAGTGCAAATTGGAAAAACATTCACAATGCAAATTGTAAAAACATTCACAATGCAAATTGGAAAAACAATCCCAATGCAAATTGGAAAAACAATCACAATGCAAATTATAAAAACAATCACAATACAAATTGTAAAAACAATCACAATGCAAATTATAAAAACAATCACAATACAAATTGTAAAAACAATCACAATGCAAATTATAAAAACAATCACAATGCAAATGGTAAAAACATTCACAGTGCAAATTGGAAAAACATTCACAATGCAAATTGGAAAAACAATAACAATGCAAATTATAAAAACATTCACAATGCAAATTGTAAACACAATCACAATGCAAATTATAAAAACAAACACAATGCAAATTGGAAAAACATTCAAAATGCAAATTGTAAAAGCAATCACAATGCAAATTGGAAAAACATTCACAGTGCAAATTGGAAAAACATTCACAATACAAATTGAAAAAACAATCACAATGCAAATTGGAAAAACAATCACAATGCAAATTGGAAAAACATTCAAAATGCAAATTGGAAAAACAATCCCAATGCAAATCGTAAAAACATTCACAGTGCAAATTGGAAAAACATTCACAATGCAAATTGTAAAAACATTCACAATGCAAATTGTAAAAACATGCACAATGCAAATTGGAAAAACAATCACAATGCAAATGGTAAAAACATTCACAGTGCAAATTGTAAAAACAATCACAATGCAAATTGGAAAAAGAATCACAATGCAAATTGGAAAAACATTCACAATGCAAATTGTAAAAACAATCACAATGCAAATTGGAAAAACAATAACAATGCAAATTGGAAAAACATTTGCAGTGCAAATTGGAAAAAACAATCACAATGCAAATTGGAAAAACATTCACAATACAAATTGTAAAAACAATCAAAATGCAAATTGGAAAACCATTCAAAATGCAAATTGTAAAAACAATCACAATACAAATTGTAAAAACATTCACCATGCAAATTGTAAAAACAATCACAATGTAAATTGTAAAAACATTCACACTGCAAATTGGAAAAACAATCTCAATGCAAATTGGAAAAACATTCACAATACAAATTGTAAAAACAATCACAATGCAAATTGGAAAACCATTCAAAATGCAAATTGTAAAAGCAATCACGATACAAATTGGAAAAACATTCACAATGCAAATTGGAAAAACAATCACAATGCAAATTGGAAAAACATTCACAGTGCAAATTGGAAAAACAATCACACAGCAAATTGGAAAAACTTTCACAATACAAATTGTAAAAACAATCACAATGCAAATTGGAAAAACATTCACAATACAATTTGTAAAAACAATCACAATGCAAATTATAAAAACATTCACAATGCAAATTGTAAAAACAATCACAATGCAAATTGGAAAAACATTCACAATACAAAATGGAAAAACATTCACAATACAAAATGGAAAAACAATCAGAATGTAAATTGTAAAAACATTCACAATGCAAATTGGAAAAACAATCACAATGCAAATTGGAAAAACATTCACAATACAAATTGTAAAAACAATCACAATGCAAATTGTAAAAACAATCAAAATGCAAATTGGAAAAACATTCACAATACAAAATGGAAAAACAATCAGAATGTAAATCGGAAAAACATTCAAAATGCAAATTGTAAAAACAATCACAATGCAAATTGGAAAAACATTCACAGTGCAAATTGGAAAAACATTCACAATGCAAATTGTAAAAACATTCACAATGCAAATTGGAAAAACAATCACAATGCAAATTGGAAAAACAATCACAATGCAAATTGGAAAAACAATCACAATGCAAATTATAAAAACAATCACAATACAAATTGTAAAAACAATCACAATGCAAATTATAAAAACAATCACAATACAAATTGTAAAAACAATCACAATGCAAATTATAAAAACAATCACAATGCAAATGGTAAAAACATTCACAGTGCAAATTGGAAAAACATTCACAATGCAAATTGGAAAAACAATAACAATGCAAATTATAAAAACATTCACAATGCAAATTGTAAACACAATCACAATGCAAATTATAAAAACAAACGCAATGCAAATTGGAAAAACATTCAAAATGCAAATTGTAAAAGCAATCACAATGCAAATTGGAAAAACATTCACAGTGCAAATTGGAAAAACATTCACAATACAAATTGAAAAAACAATCACAATGCAAATTGGAAAAACAATCACAATGCAAATTGGAAAAACAATCACAATGCAAATTGGAAAAACATTCAAAATGCAAATTGGAAAAACAATCCCAATGCAAATCGTAAAAACATTCACAGTGCAAATTGGAAAAACATTCACAATGCAAATTGTAAAAACATTCACAATGCAAATTGTAAAAACATGCACAATGCAAATTGGAAAAACAATCACAATGCAAATGGTAAAAACATTCACAGTGCAAATTGTAAAAACAATCACAATGCAAATTGGAAAAATAATCACAATGCAAATTGGAAAAACATTCACAATACAAATTGTAAAAACAATCACAATGCAAATTGGAAAAACATACACAATGCAAATTGGAAAAACATTTGCAGTGCAAATTGGAAAAAACAATCACAATGCAAATTGGAAAAACATTCACAATACAAATTGTAAAAACAATCACAATGCAAATTGGAAAACCATTCAAAATGCAAATTGTAAAAACAATCACAATACAAATTGGAAAAACATTCACCATGCAAATTGTAAAAACAATCACAATGTAAATTGTAAAAACATTCACACTGCAAATTGGAAAAACAATCTCAATGCAAATTGGAAAAACATTCACAATACAAATTGTAAAAACAATCACAATGCAAATTGGAAAACCATTCAAAATGCAAATTGTAAAAGCAATCACAATACAAATTGGAAAAACATTCACAATGCAAATTGGAAAAACAATCACAATGCAAATTGGAAAAACATTCACAGTGCAAATTGGAAAAACAATCACAATGGAAATTGGAAAAACATTCACAATACAAATTGTAAAAACAATCACAATGCAAATTGGAAAAAAATTCACAATACAATTTGTAAAAACATTCACAATGCAAATTGGAAAAACATACACAATGCAAATTGTAAAAACAATCAGAATGTAAATTGTAAAAACATTCACAATGCAAATTGGAAAAACAATCACAATGCAAATTGGAAAAACAATCACAATACAAATTGTAAAAACATTCACAGTGCAAATAGTAAGAACAATCACAATGCAAATTGTAAAAACATTCACAATGCAAATTGGAAAAACATACACAATGCAAATTGTAAAAACATTCACAATGCAAATTGTAAAAACAATCACAATGCAAATTGGAAAAACAATCACAATGCAAATTATAAAAACAATCACAATACAAATTGGAAAAACATGCACAAAGCAAATTGGAAAAACAATCACAATGCAAATTGTAAAAACATTCACAATGCAAATTGTAAAAACATTCACAATGCAAACTGGAAAAACAATCACAATGCAAATTGGAAAAACATTCACAATGCAAATTATAAAAACATTCACAGTGCAAATTGTAAAAACAATCACAATGCAAATTATAAAAACAATCACAATACAAATTGTAAAAACAACCACAATGCAAATTATAAAAACAATCACAATACAAATTGTAAAAACAATCACAATGCAAATTGTAAAAACAACCACAATGCAAATTGGAAAAACATTCAAAATGCAAATTGTAAAAACAATCAATACAAATTGGAAAAACATTCACAATACAAATTGTAAAAACAATCAGAATGTAAATCGGAAAAACATCCAAAATGCAAATTGTAAAAACAATCACAATACAAATTGGAAAAACAATCACAGTGCACATTGGAAAAACATTCACAATGCAAATTATAAAAACATTCACAATGCAAATTGGAAAAACAATCACAATGCAAATTGTAAAAACATTCACAGTGCAAATTGGAAAAACATTCACAATGCAAATTGTAAAAACATTCACAGTGCAAATTGTAAAAACATTCACAATGCAAATTGTAAAAACAATCACAGTGCAAATTGTAAAAACATTCACAATGCAAATTGGAAAAACAATCACAATGCAAATTGCAAAAACAATCACAATGCAAATTGGAAAACAATCACAATGCAAATTGGAAAAACATTCACAAAAGAAATTGTAAAAACAATCACAATGCAAATTGGAAAAACAATCACAGTGCAAATTGGAAAAACAATCACAATGCAAATTATAAAAACAAACACAATGCAAATTGGAAAAACATTCACAATACAAATTGTAAAAACAATCACAATGCAAATTCGAAAAACAATCACAGTGCAAATTGTAAAAACATTCACAATACAAATTGTAACAACATTCACAGTGCAAATTGTAAAAACATTCACAGTGCAAATTGTAAAAGCAATCACAATGCAAATTGGAAAAACATTCACAGTGCAAATTGTAAAAACATTCAGAGTGCAAATTGTAAAAACAATCACAATGCAAATTGGAAAAACATTCACAATACAAATTGTAAAAACAATCACAATGCAAATTATAAAAACAATCACAATGCAAATGGTAAAAACAATCACAATGCAAATGGTAAAAACATTCACAGTGCAAATTGGAAAAACAATAACAATGCAAATTATAAAAACATTCACAATGCAAATTGTAAACACAATCACAATGCAAATTATAAAAACAAACACAATGCAAATTGGAAAAACATTCAAAATGCAAATTGTAAAAGCAATCACAATGCAAATTGGAAAAACAATCACAATGCAAATTATAAAAACAATCACAATACAAATTGTAAAAACAATCACAATGCAAATTATAAAAACAATCACAATACAAATTGTAAAAACAATCACAATGCAAATTATAAAAACAATCACAATGCAAATGGTAAAAATTCACAGTGCAAATTGGAAAAACATTCACAATGCAAATTGGAAAAACAATAACAATGCAAATTATAAAAACATTCACAATGCAAATTGTAAACACAATGACAATGCAAATTATAAAAACAAACACAATGCAAATTGGAAAAACATTCAAAATGCAAATTGTAAAAGCAATCACAATGCAAATTGGAAAAACATTCACAATACAAATTGTAAAAACAATCACAATGCAAATTGGAAAAACATTCACAATACAAATTGTAAAAACAATCACAATGCAAATTGTAAAAACAATCACAATGCAAATTGGAAAAACATTCACAATACAAAATGGAAAAACAATCAGAATGTCAATCGGAAAAACATTCAAAATGCAAATTGTAAAAACAATCACAATACAAATTGTAAAAACAATCACAATGCAAATTGGAAAAACAATCACAATACAAATTGTAAAAACAATCACAATGCAAATTATAAAAACAATCACAATGCAAATGGTAAAAACATTCACAGTGCAAATTGGAAAAACATTCACAATGCAAATTGGAAAAACAATCACAATACAAATTGTAAAAACAATCACAATGCAAATTATAAAAACAATCACAATACAAATTGTAAAAACAGTCAAAATGCAAATTGTAAAAACAATCAATACAAATTGGAAAAACATTCACAGTGCAAATTGTAAAAACATTCACAATGCAAATTGGAAAAACAATAACAATGCAAATTATAAAAACATTCACAATGCAAATTGTAAACACAATCACAATGCAAATTATAAAAACAAACACAATGCAAATTGGAAAAACATTCAAAAAGCAAATTGTAAAAGCAATCACAATGCAAATTGGAAAAACATTCACAATACAAATTGTAAAAACAATCACAATGCAAATTGGAAAAACATTCACAATACAAATTGTAAAAACAATCACAATGCAAATTGTAAAAACATTCACAGTGCAAATTGGAAAAACATTCACAATGCAAATTGTAAAAACATTCACAGTGCAAATTGTAAAAACATTCACAGTGCAAATTGTAAAAACAATCACAATGCACATTGGGAAAACATTCACAATACAAATTGTAAAAACAATCACAATGCAAATTATAAAAACAGTCACAATGCAAATGGTAAAAACAATCACAATGCAAATGGTAAAAACATTCACAGTGCAAATTGGAAAAACAATAACAATGCAAATTATAAAAACATTCACAATGCAAATTGTAAAAACAATCACAATGCAAATTATAAAAACAATCACAATGCAAATGGCAAAAACATTCACAGTGCAAATTGGAAAAACATTCACAATGCAAATTGGAAAAACAATAACAATGCAAATTATAAAAATATTCACAATGCAAATTGTAAACACAATCACAATGCAAATTATAAAAACAAACACAATGCAAATTGGAAAAACATTCAAAATGCAAATTGCAAAAACAATCACAATGCAAATTGGAAAACAATCACAATGCAAATTGGAAAAACATTCACAAAAGAAATTGTAAAAACAATCACAATGCAAATTGTAAAAACAATCACAATGCAAATTGGAAAAACATTCACAATACAAAATGGAAAAACAATCAGAATGTAAATTGGAAAAACATTCAAAATGCAAATTGTAAAAACAATCACAATACAAAGTGGAAAAACATTCACAGTGCAAATTGTAAAAACATTCACAATGCAAATTGGAAAAACAATCACAATGCAAATTGGAAAAACAATCACAATGCAAATTGGAAAAACAATCACAATGCAAATTATAAAAACAATCACAATACACATTGTAAAAACAATCACAATGCAAATTATAAAAACAATCACAATACAAATTGTAAAAACAATCACAATGCAAATTATAAAAACAATCACAATGCAAATGGTAAAAACATTCACAGTGCAAATTGGAAAAACATTCACAATGCAAATTGGAAAAACAATAACAATGCAAATTATAAAAACATTCACAATGCAAATTGTAAACACAATCACAATGCAAATTATAAAAACAAACACAATGCAAATTGGAAAAACATTCAAAATGCAAATTGCAAAAACAATCACAATGCAAATTGGAAAACAATCACAATGCAAATTGGAAAAACATTCACAAAAGACATTGTAAAAACAATCACAATGCAAATTGGAAAAACAATCACAGTGCAAATTGGAAAAACAATCACAATGCAAATTATAAAAACAAACACAATGCAAATTGGAAAAACATTCACAATACAAATTGTAAAAACAACCACAATGCAAATTATAAAAACAATCACAATACAAATTGTAAAAACAATCACAATGCAAATTGTTAAAACAACCACAATGCAAATGGGAAAAACATTCAAAATGCAAATTGTAAAAACAATCAATACAAATTGGAAAAACATTCACAATACAAATTGTAAAAACAATCAGAATGTAAATCGGAAAAACATTCAAAATGCAAATTGTAAAAACAATCACAATACAAATTGGAAAAACAATCACAGTGCACATTGGAAAAACATTCACAATGCAAATTATAAAAACATTCACAATGCAAATTGGAAAAACAATCACAATGCAAATTGTAAAAACATTCACAGTGCAAATTGGAAAAACATTCACAATGCAAATTGTAAAAACATTCACAGTGCAAATTGTAAAAACATTCACAATGCAAATTGTAAAAACAATCACAGTGCAAATTGTAAAAACATGCACAATGCAAATTGGAAAAACAATCACAATGCAAATTGCAAAAACAATCACAATGCAAATTGGAAAACAATCACAATGCAAATTGGAAAAACATTCACAAAAGAAATTGTAAAAACAATCACAATGCAAAATGGAAAAACAATCACAGTGCAAATTGGAAAAACAATCACAATGCAAATTATAAAAACAAACACAATGCAAATTGGAAAAACATTCACAATACAAATTGTAAAAACAATCACAATGCAAATTGGAAAAACAATGACAGTGCAAATTGGAAAAACAATCACAATGCAAATTGTAAAAACATTCACAGTGCAAATTGTAAAAACATTCACAGTGCAAATTGTAAAAGCAATCACAATGCAAATTGGAAAAACATTCACAAAAGAAATTGTAAAAACAATCACAATGCAAATTGTAAAAACAATCACAATGCAAATTGGAAAAACATTCACAGTGCAAATTGGAAAAACAATCACAATGCAAATTGTAAAAACATTCACAGTGCAAATTGTAAAAGCAATCACAATGCAAATTGGAAAAACATTGACAGTGCAAATGGTAAAAACAATCACAGTGCAAATTGTAAAAACAATCACAATGCAAATTGGAAAAACATTCACAATACAAATTGTAAAAACAATCACAATGCAAATTATAAAAATAATCACAATGCAAATGGTAAAAACAATCACAATGCAAATGGTAAAAACATTCACAGTGCAAATTGGAAAAACATTCACAATGCAAATTGGAAAAACAATAACAATGCAAATTATAAAAACATTCACAATGCAAATTGTAAACACAATCACAATGCAAATTATAAAAACAAACACAATGCAAATTGGAAAAACATTCAAAATGCAAATTGGAAAAACAATCACAATGCAAATTGGAAAAACAATCACAATGCAAATTATAAAAACAATCACAATACAAATTGTAAAAACAATCACAATGCAAATTATAAAAACAATCACAATACAAATTGTAAAAACAATCACAATGCAAATTATAAAAACAATCACAATGCAAATGGTAAAAACATTCACAGTGCAAATTGGAAAAACATTCACAATGCAAATTGGAAAAACAATAACAATGCAAATTGGAAAAACATTCACAATACAAAATGGAAAAAAAATCAGAATGTAAATCGGAAAAACATTCAAAATGCAAATTGTAAAAACAATCACAATACAAATTGTAAAACCAATCACAATGCAAACTAAAGAAACAATCACAATACAAATTGTAAAAACAATCACAATGCAAATTATAAAAACAATCACAATACAAATTGTAAAAACAGTCAAAATGCAAATTGTAAAAACAACCAATACAAATTGGAAAAACATTCACAATGCAAATTGGAAAAACAATAACAATGCAAATTATAGAAACATTCACAATGCAAATTCTAAACACAATCACAATGCAAATTATAAAAACAAACACAATGCAAATTGGAAAAACATTCAAAATGCAAATTGTAAAAGCAATCACAATGCAAATTGGAAAAACATTCACAATACAAATTGTAAAAACAATCACAATGCAAATTGGAAAAACATTCACAATACAAATTGTAAAAACAATCACAATGCAAATTATAAAAACAATCACAATGCAAATGGTAAAAACATTCACAGTGCAAATTGGAAAAACATTCACAATGCAAATTGTAAAAACAATAACAATGCAAATTATAAAAACATTCACAATGCAAATTGTAAACACAATCACAATGCAAATTATAAAAACAAACACAATGCAAATTGGAAAAACATTCAAAATGCAAATTGTAAAAGCAATCACAATGCAAATTGGAAAAACATTCACAGTGCAAATTGGAAAAACATTCACAATACAAATTGAAAAAACAATCACAATGCAAATTGGAAAAACAATCACAATGCAAATTGGAAAAACAATCACAATGCAAATTGGAAAAACATTCAAAATGCAAATTTGAAAAACAATCCCAATGCAAATCGTAAAAACATTCACAGTGCAAATTGGAAAAACATTCACAATGCAAATTGTAAAAACATTCACAATGCAAATTGTAAAAACATGCACAATGCAAATTGGAAAAACAATCACAATGCAAATGGTAAAAACATTCACAGTGCAAATTGTAAAAACAATCACAATGCAAATTGGAAAAATAATCACAATGCAAATTGGAAAAACATTCACAATGCAAATTGTAAAAACAATCACAATGCAAATTGGAAAAACAATAACAATGCAAATTGGAAAAACATTTGCAGTGCAAATTGGAAAAAACAATCACAATGCAAATTGGAAAAACATTCACAATACAAATTGTAAAGACAATCACAATGCAAATTGGAAAACCATTCAAAATACAAATTGTAAAAACAATCACAATACAAATTGGAAAAACATTCACCATGCAAATTGTAAAAACAATCACAATGTAAATTGTAAAAACATTCACACTGCAAATTGGAAAAACAATCTCAATGCAATTTGGAAAAACATTCACAATACAAATTGTAAAAACAATCACAATGCAAATTGGAAAACCATTCAAAATGCAAATTGTAAAAGCAATCACGATACAAATTGGAAAAACATTCACAATACAAATTGTAAAAACAATCACAATGCAAATTGGAAAAACATTCACAATACAATTTGTAAAAACAATCACAATGCAAATTATAAAAACATTCACAATGCAAATTGTAAAAACAATCACAATGCAAATTGGAAAAACATTCACAATACAAAATGGAAAAACATTCACAATACAAAATGGAAAAACAGTCAGAATGTAAATTGTAAAAACATTCACAATGCAAATTGGAAAAACAATCACAATGCAAATTGGAAAAACATTCACAATACAAATTGTAAAAACAATCACAATGCAAATTGTAAAAACAATCACAATGCAAATTGGAAAAACATTCACAATACAAAATGGAAAAACAATCAGAATGTAAATCGGAAAAACATTCAAAATGCAAATTGTAAAAACAATCACAATACAAATTGGAAAAACATTCACAGTGCAAATTGGAAAAACATTCACAATGCAAATTGTAAAAACATTCACAATGCAAATTGTAAAAACAATCACAATGCAAATTGGAAAAACAATCACAATGCAAATTGGAAAAACAATCACAATGCAAATTATAAAAACAATCACAATACAAATTGTAAAAACAATCACAATGCAAATTATAAAAACAATCACAATACAAATTGTAAAAACAATCACAATGCAAGTTATAAAAACAATCACAATGCAAATGGTAAAAACATTCACAGTGCAAATTGGAAAAAGATTCACAATGCAAATTGGAAAAACAATAACAATGCAAATTATAAAAACATTCACAATGCAAATTGTAAACACAATCACAATGCAAATTATAAAAACAAACACAATGCAATTTGGAAAAACATTCAAAATGCAAATTGTAAAAGCAATCACAATGCAAATTGGAAAAACATTCACAGTGCAAATTGGAAAAACATTCACAATACAAATTGAAAAAACAATCACAATGCAAATTGGAAAAACAATCACAATGCAAATTGGAAAAACAATCACAATGCAAATTGGAAAAACATTCAAAATGCAAATTGGAAAAACAATCCCAATGCAAATCGTAAAAACATTCACAGTGCAAATTGGAAAAACATTCACAATGCAAATTGTAAAAACATTCACAATGCAAATTGTAAAAACATGCACAATGCAAATTGGAAAAACAATCACAATGCAAATGGTAAAAACATTCACAGTGCAAATTGTAAAAACAATCACAATGCAAATTGGAAAAATAATCACAATGCAAATTGGAAAAACATTCACAATACAAATTGTAAAAACAATCACAATATAAATTGGAAAAACAATAACAATGCAAATTGGAAAAACATTTGCAGTGCAAATTGGAAAAAACAATCACAATGCAAATTGGAAAAACATTCACAATACAAATTGTAAAAACAATCACAATGCAAATTGGAAAACCATTCAAAATGCAAATTGTAAAAACAATCACAATACAAATTGGAAAAACATTCACCATGCAAATTGTAAAAACAATCACAATGTAAATTGTAAAAACATTCACACTGCAAATTGGAAAAACAATCTCAATGCAAATTGGAAAAACATTCACAATACAAATTGTAAAAACAATCACAATGCAAATTGGAAAACCATTCAAAATGCAAATTGCAAAAGCAATCACAATACAAATTGGAAAAACATTCACAATGCAAATTGGAAAAACAATCACAATGCAAATTGGAAAAACATTCACAGTGCAAATTGGAAAAACAATCACAATGCAAATTGGAAAAACATTCACAATACAAATTGTAAAAACAATCACAATGCAAATTGGAAAAACATTCACAATACAATTTGTAAAAACAATCACAATGCAAATTATAAAAACATTCACAATGTAAATTGTAAAAACATTCACAATGCAAATTGGAAAAACAATCACAATGCAAATTGGAAAAACATTCAAAATGCAAATTGTAAAAACAATCAATACAAATTGGAAAAACATTCACAATACAAATTGTAAAAACAATCAGAATGTAAATCGGAAAAATATTCAAAATGCAAATTGTAAAAACAACCACAATACAAATTGGAAAAACAATCACAGTGCACATTGGAAAAACATTCACAATGCAAATTACAAAAACATTCACAATGCAAATTGGAAAAACAATCACAATGCAAATTGTAAAAACATTCACAGTGCAAATTGGAAAAACATTCACAATGCAAATTGTAAAAACATTCACAGTGCAAATTGTAAAAACATTCACAATGCAAATTGTAAAAACAATCACAGTGCAAATTGTAAAAACATTCACAATGCAAATTGGAAAAACAATCGCAATGCAAATTGCAAAAACAATCACAATGCAAATTGGAAAACAATCACAATGCAAATTGGAAAAACATTCACAAAAGAAATTGTAAAAACAATCACAATGCAAATTGGAAAAACAATCACAGTGCAAATTGGAAAAACAATCACAATGCAAATTATAAAAACAAACACAATGCAAATTGGAAAAACATTCACAATACAAATTGTAAAAACAATCACAGTGCAAATTGGAAAAACATTCACAGTGCAAATTGTAAAAACATTCACAGTGCAAATTGTAAAAGCAATCACAATGCAAATTGGAAAAACATTCACAGTGCAAAATGTAAAAACATTCACAGTGCAAATTGTAAAAACAATCACAATGCAAATTGGAAAAACATTCACAATACAAATTGTAAAAACAATCACAATGCAAATTGGAAAAACATTCACAGTGCAAATTGTAAAAACATTCACAGAGCAACTTGTAAAAGCAATCACAATGCAAATTGGAAAAACATTCACAGTGCAAAATGTAAAAACATTCACAGTGCAAATTGTAAAAACAATCACAATGCAAATTGGAAAAACATTCACAATACAAATTGTAAAAACAATCACAATGCAAATTATAAAAACAATCACAATGCAAATGGTAAAAACAATCACAATGCAAATGGTAAAAACATTCACAGTGCAAATTGGAAAAACAATAACAATGCAAATTGTAAAAACATTCACAATGCAAATTGTAAACACAATCACAATGCAAATTATAAAAACAAACACAATGCAAATTGGAAAAACATTCAAAATGCAAATTGTAAAAGCAATCACAATGCAAATTGGAAAAACAATCACAATGCAAATTATAAAAACAATCACAATACAAATTGTAAAAACAATCACAATGCAAATTATAAAAACAATCACAATGCAAATGGTAAAAACATTCACAGTGAAAATTGGAAAAACATTCACAATGCAAATTGGAAAAACAATAACAATGCAAATTATAAAAACATTCACAATGCAAATTGTAAACACAATGACAATGCAAATTATAAAAACATTCACAATGCAAATTGGAAAAACATTCAAAATGCAAATTGTAAAAGCAATCACAATGCAAATTGGAAAAACATTCACAATACAAATTGTAAAAACAATCACAATGCAGATTGGAAAAACATTCACAATACAAATTGTAAAAACAATCACAATGCAAATTGTAAAAACAATCACAATGCAAATTGGAAAAACATTCACAATACAAAATGGAAAAACAATCAGAATGTAAATCGGAAAAACATTCAAAATGCAAATTGTAAAAACAATCACAATACAAATTGTAAAAACAATCACAATGCAAATTATAAAAAACAATCACAATACAAATTGTAAAAACAATCACAATGCAAATTATAAAAACAATCACAATACAAATTGTAAAAACAGTCAAAATGCAAATTGTAAAAACAATCAGTACAAATTGGAAAAACATTCACAGTGCAAATTGTAAAAACATTCACAATGCAAATTGGAAAAACAATCACAATGCAAATTGGAAAAACAATCACAATACAAATTGTAAAAACAATCACAATGCAAATTATAAAAACAATCACAATGCAAATGGTAAAAACATTCACAGTGCAAATTGGAAAAACATTCACAATGCAAATTGGAAAAACAATAACAATGCAAATTATAAAAACATTCACAATGCAAATTGTACACACAATCACAATGCAAATTATAAAAACAAACACAATGCAAATTGGAAAAACATTCAAAATGCAAATTGTAAAAACAATCACAATACAAATTGGAAAAACATTCACAGTGCAAATTGGAAAAACATTCACAATGCAAATTGTAAAAACATTCACAATGCAAATTGGAAAAACAATCACAATACAAATTGGAAAAACAATCACAATGCAAATTGGAAAAACAATCACAATGCAAATTATAAAAACAATCACAATACAAATTGTAAATCAATCACAATGCAAATTATAAAAACAATCACAATACAAATTGTAAAAACAATCACAATGCAAATTATAAAAACAATCACAATGCAAATGGTAAAAACATTCACAGTGCAAATTGGAAAAACATTCACAATGCAAATTGGAAAAACAATAACAATGCAAATTATAAAAACATTCACAATGCAAATTGTAAACACAATCACAATGCAAATTATAAAAACAAACACAATGCAAATTGGAAAAACATTCAAAATGCAAATTGTAAAAACAATCACAATACAAATTGGAAAAACATTCACAGTGCAAATTGGAAAAACATTCACAATGCAAATTGTAAAAACATTCACAATGCAAATTGGAAAAACAATCACAATACAAATTGGAAAAACAATCACAATGCAAATTGGAAAAACAATCACAATGCAAATTATAAAAACAATCACAATACAAATTGTAAATCAATCACAATGCAAATTATAAAAACAATCACAATACAAATTGTAAAAACAATCACAATGCAAATTATAAAAACAATCACAATGCAAATGGTAAAAACATTCACAGTGCAAATTGGAAAAACATTCACAATGCAAATTGGAAAAACAATAACAATGCAAATTGTAAAAACATTCACAATGCAAATTGTAAACACAATCACAATGCAAATTATAAAAACAAACACAATGCAAATTGGAAAAACATTCAAAATGCAAATTGTAAAAGCAATCACAATGCAAATTGGAAAAACAATCACAATGCAAATTATAAAAACAATCACAATACAAATTGTAAAAACAATCACAATGCAAATTATAAAAACAATCACAATGCAAATGGTAAAAACATTCACAGTGAAAATTGGAAAAACATTCACAATGCAAATTGGAAAAACAATAACAATGCAAATTATAAAAACATTCACAATGCAAATTGTAAACACAATGACAATGCAAATTATAAAAACATTCACAATGCAAATTGGAAAAACATTCAAAATGCAAATTGTAAAAGCAATCACAATGCAAATTGGAAAAACATTCACAATACAAATTGTAAAAACAATCACAATGCAAATTGGAAAAACATTCACAATACAAATTGTAAAAACAATCACAATGCAAATTGTAAAAACAATCACAATGCAAATTGGAAAAACATTCACAATACAAAATGGAAAAACAATCAGAATGTAAATCGGAAAAACATTCAAAATGCAAATTGTAAAAACAATCACAATACAAATTGTAAAAACAATCACAATGCAAATTATAAAAAACAATCACAATACAAATTGTAAAAACAATCACAATGCAAATTATAAAAACAATCACAATACAAATTGTAAAAACAGTCAAAATGCAAATTGTAAAAACAATCAGTACAAATTGGAAAAACAATCACAATGCAAATTGGAAAAACAATCACAATACAAATTGTAAAAACAATCACAATGCAAATTATAAAAACAATCACAATGCAAATGGTAAAAACATTCACAGTGCAAATTGGAAAAACATTCACAATGCAAATTGGAAAAACAATAACAATGCAAATTATAAAAACATTCACAATGCAAATTGTACACACAATCACAATGCAAATTATAAAAACAAACACAATGCAAATTGGAAAAACATTCAAAATGCAAATTGTAAAAACAATCACAATACAAATTGGAAAAACATTCACAGTGCAAATTGGAAAAACATTCACAATGCAAATTGTAAAAACATTCACAATGCAAATTGGAAAAACAATCACAATACAAATTGGAAAAACAATCACAATGCAAATTGGAAAAACAATCACAATGCAAATTATAAAAACAATCACAATACAAATTGTAAATCAATCACAATGCAAATTATAAAAACAATCACAATACAAATTGTAAAAACAATCACAATGCAAATTATAAAAACAATCACAATGCAAATGGTAAAAACATTCACAGTGCAAATTGGAAAAACATTCACAATGCAAATTGGAAAAACAATAACAATGCAAATTATAAAAACATTCACAATGCAAATTGTAAACACAATCACAATGCAAATTATAAAAACAAACACAATGCAAATTGGAAAAACATTCAAAATGCAAATTGTAAAAACAATCACAATACAAATTGGAAAAACATTCACAGTGCAAATTGGAAAAACATTCACAATGCAAATTGTAAAAACATTCACAATGCAAATTGGAAAAACAATCACAATACAAATTGGAAAAACAATCACAATGCAAATTGGAAAAACAATCACAATGCAAATTATAAAAACAATCACAATACAAATTGTAAATCAATCACAATGCAAATTATAAAAACAATCACAATACAAATTGTAAAAACAATCACAATGCAAATTATAAAAACAATCACAATGCAAATGGTAAAAACATTCACAGTGCAAATTGGAAAAACATTCACAATGCAAATTGGAAAAACAATAACAATGCAAATTATAAAAACATTCACAATGCAAATTGTAAACACAATCACAATGCAAATTATAAAAACAAACACAATGCAAATTGGAAAAACATTCAAAATGCAAATTGCAAAAACAATCACAATGCAAATTGGAAAACAATCACAATGCAAATTGGAAAAACATTCACAAAAGAAATTGTAAAAACAATCACAATGCAAATTGTAAAAACAATCACAATGCAAATTGGAAAAACATTCACAATACAAAATGGAAAAACAATCAGAATGTAAATTGGAAAAACATTCAAAATGCAAATTGTAAAAACAATCACAATACAAATTGGAAAAACATTCACAGTGCAAATTGGAAAAACATTCACAATGCAAATTGTAAAAACATTCACAATGCAAATTGGAAAAACAATCACAATGCAAATTGGAAAAACAATCACAATGCAAATTGGAAAAACAATCACAATGCAAATTATAAAAACAATCACAATACAAATTGTAAAAACAATCACAATGCAAATTATAAAAACAATCACAATACAAATTGTAAAAACAATCACAATGCAAATTATAAAAACAATCACAATGCAAATGGTAAAAACATTCACAGTGCAAATTGGAAAAACATTCACAATGCAAATTGGAAAAACAATAACAATGCAAATTATAAAAACATTCACAATGCAAATTGTAAACACAATCACAATGCAAATTATAAAAACAAACACAATGCAAATTGGAAAAACATTCAAAATGCAAATTGCAAAAACAATCACAATGCAAATTGGAAAACAATAACAATGCAAATTGGAAAAACATTCACAAAAGAAATTGTAAAAACAATCACAATGCAAATTATAAAAACAATCACAATACAAATTGTAAAAACAATCACAATGCAAATTGTTAAAACAACCACAATGCAAATTGGAAAAACATTCAAAATGCAAATTGTAAAAACAATCAATACAAATTGGAAAAACATTCACAATACAAATTGTAAAAACAATCAGAATGTAAATCGGAAAAACATTCAAAATGCAAATTGTAAAAACAATCACAATACAAATTGGAAAAACAATCACAGTGCACATTGGAAAAACATTCACAATGCAAATTATAAAAACATTCACAATGCAAATTGGAAAAACAATCACAATGCAAATTGTAAAAACATTCACAGTGCAAATTGGAAAAACATTCACAATGCAAATTGTAAAAACATTCACAGTGCAAATTGTAAAAACATTCACAATGCAAATTGTAAAACCAATCACAGTGCAAATTGTAAAAACATTCACAATGCAAATTGGAAAAACAATCACAATGCAAATTGCAAAAACAATCACAATGCAAATTGGAAAACAATCACAATGCAAATTGGAAAAACATTCACAAAAGAAATTGTAAAAACAATCACAATGCAAATTGGAAAAACAATCACAGTGCAAATTGGAAAAACAATCACAATGCAAATTATAAAAACAAACACAATGCAAATTGGAAAAACATTCACAATACAAATTGTAAAAACAATCACAATGCAAATTGGAAAAACAATCACAGTGCAAATTGGAAAAACAATCACAATGCAAATTGTAAAAACATTCACAATACAAATTGTAATAACATTCACAGTGCAAATTGTAAAAACATTCACAGTGCAAATTATAAAAGCAATCACAATGCAAATTGGAAAAACATTCACAGTGCAAATTGTAAAAACAATCACAATGCAAATTGGAAAAACATTCACAATACAAATTGTAAAAACAATCACAATGCAAATTATAAAAACAATCACAATGCAAATGGTAAGAACAATCACAATGCAAATGGTAAAAACATTCACAGTGCAAATTGGAAAAACATTCACAATGCAAATTGGAAAAACAATAACAATGCAAATTATAAAAACATTCACAATGCAAATTGTAAACACAATCACAATGCAAATTATAAAAACAAACACAATGCAAATTGGAAAAACATTCAAAATGCAAATTGTAAAAGCAATCACAATGCAAATTGGAAAAACAATCACAATGCAAATTAGAAAAACAATCACAATACAAATTGTAAAAACAATCACAATGCAAATTATAAAAACAATCACAATACAAATTGTAAAAACAATCACAATGCAAATTATAAAAACAATCACAATGCAAATGGTAAAAACATTCACAGTGCAAATTGGAAAAACATTCACAATGCAAATTGTAAAAACAATAACAATGCAAATTATAAAAACAGTCACAATGCAAATTGTAAACACAATCACAATGCAAATTATAAAAACAATCACAATGCAAATGGTAAAAACATTCACAGTGCAAATTGGAAAAACATTCAAAATGCAAATTGTAAAAACAATCACAATGCAAATTGTAAAAGCAATCACAATGCAAATTGGAAAAACATTCACAATACAAAATGGAAAAACAATCAGAATGTAAATCGGAAAAACATTCAAAATGCAAATTGTAAAAACAATCACAATACAAATTGTAAAAACAATCACAATGCAAATTATAAAAACAATCACAATACAAATTGTAAAAACAATCACAATGCAAATTATAAAAACAATCACAATACAAATTGTAAAAACAGTCAAAATGCAAATTGTAAAAACAATCAATACAAATTGGAAAAACATTCACAGTGCAAATTGTAAAAACATTCACAATGCAAATTGGAAAAACAATCACAATGCAAATTGGAAAAACAATCACAATACAAATTGTAAAAACAATCACAATGCAAATTATAAAAACAATCACAATGCAAATTGGAAAAACATTCACAGTACAAATTGGAAAAACATTCACAATGCAAATTGGAAAAACAATAACAATGCAAATTATAAAAACATTCACAATGCAAATTGTAAACACAATCACAATGCAAATTATAAAAACAAACACAATGCAAATTGGAAAAACATTCAAAATGCAAATTGTAAAAGCAATCACAATGCAAATTGGAAAAACATTCACAATACAAATTGTAAAAACAATCACAATGCAAATTGGAAAAACATTCACAATACAAATTGTAAAAACAATCACAATGCAAATTGTAAAAACAATCACAATGCAAATTGGAAAAACATTCACTATACAAAATGGAAAAACAATCAGAATGCAAATCGGAAAAACATTCAAAATGCAAATTGTAAAAACAATCACAATACAAATTGGAAAAACATTCACAGTGCAAATTGGAAAAAAATTCACAATGCAAATTGTAAAAACATTCACAATGCAAATTGGAAAAACAATCACAATGCAAATTGGAAAAACAATCACAATGCAAATTGGAAAAACAATCACAATGCAAATTATAAAAACAATCACAATACAAATTGTAAAAACAATCACAATGCAAATTATAAAAACAATCACAATACAAATTGTAAAAACAATCACAATGCAAATTATAAAAACAATCACAATGCAAATTGCAAAAACATTCATAATACAAATTGTAAAAACAATCACAATGCAAATTGTAAAAACAATCACAATGCAAATTGTAAAAACAATCACAATGCAAATTGGAAAAACATTCAAAATGCAAATTGTAAAAACAATCAATACAAATTGGAAAAACATTCACAATACAAATTGTAAAAACAATCAGAATGTAATTCGGAAAAACATTCAAAATGCAAATTGTAAAAACAATCACAATACAAATTGGAAAAACATTCACAGTGCAAATTGGAAAAACATTCAAAATGCAAATTGTAAAAACAATCCCAATGCAAATTGTAAAAACATTCACAGTGCAAATTGGAAAAACAATCACAATGCAAATTGTAAAAATTTTCACAATGCAAATTGGAAAAACAATCACAATGCAAATTGGAAAAACAATCACAATGCAAATTATAAAAACAATCACAATACAAATTGGAAAAACATGCACAAAGCAAATTGGAAAAACAATCACAATGCAAATTGTAAAAACATTCACAATGCAAATTGTAAAAACAATCACAATACAAATTGTAAAAACAATCACAATGCAAATTGTAAAAACAATCACAATGCAAATTATAAAAACAATCACAATACGAATTGTAAAAACAATCACAATGCAAATGGTAAAAACATTCACAGTGCAAATTGTAAAAACAATCACAATGCAAATTGGAAAAATAATCTCAATGCAAATTGGAAAAACAATCACAATGCAAATTGGAAAAACAATAACAATGCAAATTGGAAAAACATTTGCAGTGCAAATTGGAAAAAACAATCACAATGCAAATTGGAAAAACATTCACAATACAAATTGTAAAAACAATCACAATGCAAATTGGAAAACTATTCACCATGCAAATTGTAAAAACAATCACACTGCAAATTGGAAAAACAATCTCAATGCAAATTGGAAAAACATTCACAATACAAATTGTAAAAACAATCACAATGCAAATTGGAAAACCATTCAAAATGCAAATTGTAAAAGCAATCACAATACAAATTGGAAAAACATTCACAATGCAAATTGGAAAAACAATCACAATGCAAATTGGAAAAACAATCACAGTGCAAATTGGAAAAACATTCACAATGCAAATTGTAAAAACATTCACAATGCAAATTATAAAAACATTCACAATGCAAATTGGAAAAACAATCACAATGCAAATTGGAAAAACAATCACAGTGCAAATTGGAAAAACATTCACAATGCAAATTGTAAAAACATTCACAGTGCAAATTGTAAAAACGTTCACAATGCAAATTGTAAAAACAATCACAATACAAATTGGAAAAACATTCACAGTGCAAATTGTAAAAACAATCCCAATGCAAATTGTAAAAACATTCACAGTGCAAATTGGAAAAACATTCACAATGCAAATTGGAAAAACAATCACAATGCAAATTGGAAAAACAATCACAATGCAAATTGGAAAAACAATCACAATGCAAATTATAAAAACAATCACAATGCAAATTATAAAAACATTCAAAATGCAAATTGTAAAAACAATCACAATACAAATTGGAAAAACATTCACAGTGCAAATTGTAACAACATTCACAGTGCAAATTGTAAAAACATTCACAGTGCAAATTGTAAAAGCAATCACAATGCAAATTGGAAAAACATTCACAGTGCAAATTGTAAAAACATTCACAGTGCAAATTGTAAAAACAATCACAATGCAAATTGGAAAAACATTCACAATACAAATTGTAAAAACAATCACAATGCAAATTATAAAAACAATCACAATGCAAATGGTAAAAACAATCACAATGCAAATGGTAAAAACATTCACAGTGCAAATTGGAAAAACATTCACAATGCAAATTGGAAAAACAATAACAATGCAAATTATAAAAACATTCACAATGCAAATTGTAAACACAATCACAATGCAAATTATAAAAACAAACACAATGCAAATTGGAAAAACATTCAAAATGCAAATTGTAAAAGCAATCACAATGCAAATTGGAAAAACAATCACAATGCAAATTATAAAAACAATCACAATACAAATTGTAAAAACAATCACAATGCAAATTGTAAAAACAATCACAATGCAAATTATAAAAACAATCACAATGCAAATGGTAAAAACATTCACAGAGCAAATTGTAAAAACAATCACAATGCAAATTGGAAAAATAATCACAATGCAAATTGGAAAAACATTCACAATGTAAATTGTAAAAACAATCACAATGCAAATTGGAAAAACAATAACAATGCAAATTGGAAAAACATTTGCAGTGCAAATTGGAAAAAACAATCACAATACAAATTGGAAAAACATTCACAATACAAATTGTAAAAACAATCACAATGCAAATTGGAAAAACATTCACCATGCAAATTGTAAAAACAATCACAATGTAAATTGTAAAAACATTCACACTGCAAATTGGAAAAACAATCTCAATGCAAATTGGAAAAACATTCACAATACAAATTGTAAAAATAATCACAATGCAAATTGGAAAACCATTCAAAATGCAAATTGTAAAAGCAATCACAATACAAATTGGAAAAACATTCACAATGCAAATTGGAAAAACAATCACAATGCAAATTGGAAAAACAATCACAGTGCAAATTGGAAAAACATTCACAATGCAAATTGTAAAAACATTCACAATGCAAATTGGAAAAACAATCACAATGCAAATTGGAAAAACAATCACAATGCAAATTGGAAAAACAATCACAATGCAAATTATAAAAACAATCACAATGCAAATTATAAAAACATTCACAATGCAAATTGGAAAAACAATCACAATGCAAATTGTAAAAACATTCACAGTGCAAATTGGAAAAACATTCACAATGCAAATTGTAAAAACATTCACAGTGCAAATTGTAAAAACGTTCACAATGCAAATTGTAAAAACAATCACAATACAAATTGGAAAAACATTCACAGTGCAAATTGTAAAAACAATCACAATGCAAATTGGAAAACTAATCACAATGCAAATTGGAAAAACATTCACAATGTAAATTGTAAAAACAATCACAATGCAAATTGGAAAAACAATAACAATGCAAATTGGAAAAACATTTGCAGTGCAAATTGGAAAAAACAATCACAATACAAATTGGAAAAACATTCACAATACAAATTGGAAAAACAATCACAATGCAAATTGGAAAACCATTCACCATGCAAATTGTAAAAACAATCACAATGTAAATTGTAAAAACATTCACACTGCAAATTGGAAAAACAATCTCAATGCAAATTGGAAAAACATTCACAATACAAATTGTAAAAACAATCACAATGCAAATTGGAAAACCATTCAAAATGCAAATTGTAAAAGCAATCACAATACAAATTGGAAAAACATTCACAATGCAAATTGGAAAAACAATCACAATGCAAATTGGAAAAACAATCACAGTGCAAATTGGAAAAACATTCACAATGCAATTTGTAAAAACATTCACAATGCAAATTGGAAAAACAATCACAATGCAAATTGGAAAAACATTCACAATGCAAATTGGAAAAACAATCACAATGCAAATTGGAAAAACAATCACAGTGCAAATTGGAAAAACATTCACAATGCAAATTGTAAAAACATTCACAATGCAAATTGGAAAAACAATCACAATGCAAATTGGAAAAACAATCACAATGCAAATTGGAAAAACAATCACAATGCAAATTATAAAAACAATCACAATACAAATTGTAAAAACAATCACAATGCAAATTGGAAAACCATTCAAAATGCAAATTGTAAAAGCAATCACAATACAAATTGGAAAAACATTCACAATGCAAATTGGAAAAACAATCACAATGCAAATTGGAAAAACAATCACAGTGCAAATTGGAAAAACATTCACAATGCAAATTGTAAAAACATTCACAATGCAAATTGGAAAAACAATCACAATGCAAATTGGAAAAACAATCACAATGCAAATTGGAAAAACAATCACAATGCAAATTATAAAAACAATCACAATGCAAATTATAAAAACATTCACAATGCAAATTGTAAAAACAATCACAATACAAATTGGAAAAACATTCACAGTGCAAATTGTAACAACATTCACAGTGCAAATTGTAAAAACATTCACAGTGCAAATTGTAAAAGCATTCACAATGCAAATTGGAAAAACATTCACAGTGCAAATTGTAAAAACATTCACAGTGCAAATTGTAAAAACAATCACAATGCAAATTGGAAAAACATTCACAATACAAATTGTAAAAACAATCACAATGCAAATTATAAAAACAATCACAATGCAAATGGTAAAAACAATCACAATGCAAATTATAAAAACAATGACAATGCAAATTATAAAAACATTCACAATGCAAATTGTAAAAACAATCACAATACAAATTGGAAAAACATTCACAGTGCAAATTGTAAAAACATTCACAGTGCAAATTGTAAAAGCATTCACAATGCAAATTGGAAAAACATTCACAGTGCAAATTGTAAAAACATTCACAGTGCAAATTGTAAAAACAATCACAATGTAAATTGGAAAAACATTCACAATACAAATTGTAAAAACAATCACAATGCAAATTATAAAAACAATCACAATGCAAATGGTAAAAACAATCACAATGCAAATGGTAAAAACAATCACAATGCAAATGGTAAAAACATTCACAGTGCAAATTGGAAAAACATTCACAATGCAAATTGGAAAAACAATCACAATGCAAATTGTAAAAACATTCACAGTGCAAATTGGAAAAACATTCACAATGCAAATTGTAAAAACATTCACAGTGCAAATTGTAAAAACGTTCACAATGCAAATTGTAAAAACAATCACAATACAAATTGGAAAAACATTCACAGTGCAAATTGTAAAAACAATCCCAATGCAAATTGTAAAAACATTCACAGTGCAAATTGGAAAAACATTCACAATGCAAATTGGAAAAACAATCACAATGCAAATTGGAAAAACAATCACAATGCAAATTGGAAAAACAATCACAATGCAAATTATAAAAACATTCACAATGCAAATTGTAAAAACAATCACAATACAAATTGGAAAAACATTCACAGTGCAAATTGTAACAACATTCACAGTGCAAATTGGAAAAACATTCACAGTGCAAATTGTAAAAGCATTCACAATGCAAATTGGAAAAACATTCACAGTGCAAATTGTAAAAACATTCACAGTGCAAATTGTAAAAACAATCACAATGCAAATTGGAAAAACATTCACAATACAAATTGTAAAAACAATCACAATGCAAATTATAAAAACAATCACAATGCAAATGGTAAAAACAATCACAATGCAAATTATAAAAACAATGACAATGCAAATTATAAAAACATTCACAATGCAAATTGTAAAAACAATCACAATACAAATTGGAAAAACATTCACAGTGCAAATTGTAAAAACATTCACAGTGCAAATTGTAAAAGCATTCACAATGCAAATTGGAAAAACATTCACAGTGCAAATTGTAAAAACATTCACAGTGCAAATTGTAAAAACAATCACAATGTAAATTGGAAAAACATTCACAATACAAATTGTAAAAACAATCACAATGCAAATTATAAAAACAATCACAATGCAAATGGTAAAAACAATCACAATGCAAATGGTAAAAACAATCACAATGCAAATGGTAAAAACATTCACAGTGCAAATTGGAAAAACATTCACAATGCAAATTGGAAAAACAATAACAATGCAAATTATAAAAACATTCACAATGCAAATTGGAAAAACAATCACAATGCAAATTGGAAAAACAATCACAATGCAAATTACAAAAACAATCACAATGCAAATTATAAAAACATTCAAAATGCAAATTGTAAAAACAAACACAATAGAAATTGGAAAAACATTCACAGTGCAAATTGGAAAAAAATTCACAATGCAAATTGTAAAAACATTCACAATGTAAATTGGAAAACAATCACAATGCAAATTGCAAAAAGAATCACAATGCAAATTATAAAAACATTCACAATGCAAATTGGAAAAACAATCACAATGCAAATTGGAAAAACAATCACAATGCAAATTTGAAAAACAATCACAATGCAAATTGGAAAAACAGTCACAATGCAAATTATAAAAACAATCACAATGCAAATTGTAAAAACAATCACATTACAAATTGGAAAAACATTGACAGTGCTAATTGTAAAAACAATCACAATGCAAATTGGAAAAACAATCACAATGCAAATTGGTAAAATAATCACAATGCAAGTTGGAAAAACATTCACAATGCAAATTGTAAAAACATTCACAGTGCAAATTGTAAAAACGTTCACAATGCCAATTGGAAAAACAATCACAATACAAATTGGAAAAACATTCACAGTGCAAATTGTAAAAACAATCCCAATGCAAATTGTAAAAACATTCACAGTGCAAATTGGAAAAACATTCACAATGCAAATCGGAAAAACAATCACAATGCAAATTGGAAAAACAATCACAATGCAAATTATAAAAACAATCACAATGAAAATTATAAAAACATTCAAAATGCAAATTGTAAAAACAGTCACAATGCAAATTATAAAAACAATCACAATGCAAATTGTAAAAACAATCACATTACAAATTGGAAAAACATTGACAGTGCTAATTGTAAAAACAATCACAATGCAAATTGGAAAAACAATCACAATGCAAATTGGAAAAATAATCACAATGCAAGTTGGAAAAACATTCACAATGCAAATTGTAAAAACATTCACAGTGCAAATTGTAAAAACGTTCACAATGCCAATTGGAAAAACAATCACAATACAAATTGGAAAAACATTCACAGTGCAAATTGTAAAAACAATCCCAATGCAAATTGTAAAAACATTCACAGTACAAATTGGAAAAACATTCACAATGCAAATTGGAAAAACAATAACAATGCAAATTATAAAAACATTCACAATGCAAATTGTAAACACAATCACAATGCAAATTATAAAAACAAACACAATGCAAATTGGAAAAACATTCAAAATGCAAATTGTAAAAGCAATCACAATGCAAATTGGAAAAACATTCACAATACAAATTGTAAAAACAATCACAATGCAAATTGGAAAAACATTCACAATACAAATTGTAAAAACAATCACAATGCAAATTGTAAAAACAATCACAATGCAAATTGGAAAAACATTCACTATACAAAATGGAAAAACAATCAGAATGCAAATCGGAAAAACATTCAAAATGCAAATTGTAAAAACAATCACAATACAAATTGGAAAAACATTCACAGTGCAAATTGGAAAAAAATTCACAATGCAAATTGTAAAAACATTCACAATGCAAATTGGAAAAACAATCACAATGCAAATTGGAAAAACAATCACAATGCAAATTGGAAAAACAATCACAATGCAAATTATAAAAACAATCACAATACAAATTGTAAAAACAATCACAATGCAAATTATAAAAACAATCACAATACAAATTGTAAAAACAATCACAATGCAAATTATAAAAACAATCACAATGCAAATTGCAAAAACATTCACAATACAAATTGTAAAAACAATCACAATGCAAATTGTAAAAACAATCACAATGCAAATTGTAAAAACAATCACAATGCAAATTGGAAAAACATTCAAAATGCAAATTGTAAAAACAATCAATACAAATTGGAAAAACATTCACAATACAAATTGTAAAAACAATCAGAATGTAATTCGGAAAAACATTCAAAATGCAAATTGTAAAAACAATCACAATACAAATTGGAAAAACATTCACAGTGCAAATTGGAAAAACATTCAAAATGCAAATTGTAAAAACAATCCCAATGCAAATTGTAAAAACATTCACAGTGCAAATTGGAAAAACAATCACAATGCAAATTGTAAAAATTTTCACAATGCAAATTGGAAAAACAATCACAATGCAAATTGGAAAAACAATCACAATGCAAATTATAAAAACAATCACAATACAAATTGGAAAAACATGCACAAAGCAAATTGGAAAAACAATCACAATGCAAATTGTAAAAACATTCACAATGCAAATTGTAAAAACAATCACAATACAAATTGTAAAAACAATCACAATGCAAATTGTAAAAACAATCACAATGCAAATTATAAAAACAATCACAATACGAATTGTAAAAACAATCACAATGCAAATGGTAAAAACATTCACAGTGCAAATTGTAAAAACAATCACAATGCAAATTGGAAAAATAATCTCAATGCAAATTGGAAAAACAATCACAATGCAAATTGGAAAAACAATAACAATGCAAATTGGAAAAACATTTGCAGTGCAAATTGGAAAAAACAATCACAATGCAAATTGGAAAAACATTCACAATACAAATTGTAAAAACAATCACAATGCAAATTGGAAAACTATTCACCATGCAAATTGTAAAAACAATCACACTGCAAATTGGAAAAACAATCTCAATGCAAATTGGAAAAACATTCACAATACAAATTGTAAAAACAATCACAATGCAAATTGGAAAACCATTCAAAATGCAAATTGTAAAAGCAATCACAATACAAATTGGAAAAACATTCACAATGCAAATTGGAAAAACAATCACAATGCAAATTGGAAAAACAATCACAGTGCAAATTGGAAAAACATTCACAATGCAAATTGTAAAAACATTCACAATGCAAATTATAAAAACATTCACAATGCAAATTGGAAAAACAATCACAATGCAAATTGGAAAAACAATCACAGTGCAAATTGGAAAAACATTCACAATGCAAATTGTAAAAACATTCACAGTGCAAATTGTAAAAACGTTCACAATGCAAATTGTAAAAACAATCACAATACAAATTGGAAAAACATTCACAGTGCAAATTGTAAAAACAATCCCAATGCAAATTGTAAAAACATTCACAGTGCAAATTGGAAAAACATTCACAATGCAAATTGGAAAAACAATCACAATGCAAATTGGAAAAACAATCACAATGCAAATTGGAAAAACAATCACAATGCAAATTATAAAAACAATCACAATGCAAATTATAAAAACATTCAAAATGCAAATTGTAAAAACAATCACAATACAAATTGGAAAAACATTCACAGTGCAAATTGTAACAACATTCACAGTGCAAATTGTAAAAACATTCACAGTGCAAATTGTAAAAGCAATCACAATGCAAATTGGAAAAACATTCACAGTGCAAATTGTAAAAACATTCACAGTGCAAATTGTAAAAACAATCACAATGCAAATTGGAAAAACATTCACAATACAAATTGTAAAAACAATCACAATGCAAATTATAAAAACAATCACAATGCAAATGGTAAAAACAATCACAATGCAAATGGTAAAAACATTCACAGTGCAAATTGGAAAAACATTCACAATGCAAATTGGAAAAACAATAACAATGCAAATTATAAAAACATTCACAATGCAAATTGTAAACACAATCACAATGCAAATTATAAAAACAAACACAATGCAAATTGGAAAAACATTCAAAATGCAAATTGTAAAAGCAATCACAATGCAAATTGGAAAAACAATCACAATGCAAATTATAAAAACAATCACAATACAAATTGTAAAAACAATCACAATGCAAATTGTAAAAACAATCACAATGCAAATTATAAAAACAATCACAATGCAAATGGTAAAAACATTCACAGAGCAAATTGTAAAAACAATCACAATGCAAATTGGAAAAATAATCACAATGCAAATTGGAAAAACATTCACAATGTAAATTGTAAAAACAATCACAATGCAAATTGGAAAAACAATAACAATGCAAATTGGAAAAACATTTGCAGTGCAAATTGGAAAAAACAATCACAATACAAATTGGAAAAACATTCACAATACAAATTGTAAAAACAATCACAATGCAAATTGGAAAAACATTCACCATGCAAATTGTAAAAACAATCACAATGTAAATTGTAAAAACATTCACACTGCAAATTGGAAAAACAATCTCAATGCAAATTGGAAAAACATTCACAATACAAATTGTAAAAATAATCACAATGCAAATTGGAAAACCATTCAAAATGCAAATTGTAAAAGCAATCACAATACAAATTGGAAAAACATTCACAATGCAAATTGGAAAAACAATCACAATGCAAATTGGAAAAACAATCACAGTGCAAATTGGAAAAACATTCACAATGCAAATTGTAAAAACATTCACAATGCAAATTGGAAAAACAATCACAATGCAAATTGGAAAAACAATCACAATGCAAATTGGAAAAACAATCACAATGCAAATTATAAAAACAATCACAATGCAAATTATAAAAACATTCACAATGCAAATTGGAAAAACAATCACAATGCAAATTGTAAAAACATTCACAGTGCAAATTGGAAAAACATTCACAATGCAAATTGTAAAAACATTCACAGTGCAAATTGTAAAAACGTTCACAATGCAAATTGTAAAAACAATCACAATACAAATTGGAAAAACATTCACAGTGCAAATTGTAAAAACAATCACAATGCAAATTGGAAAACTAATCACAATGCAAATTGGAAAAACATTCACAATGTAAATTGTAAAAACAATCACAATGCAAATTGGAAAAACAATAACAATGCAAATTGGAAAAACATTTGCAGTGCAAATTGGAAAAAACAATCACAATACAAATTGGAAAAACATTCACAATACAAATTGGAAAAACAATCACAATGCAAATTGGAAAACCATTCACCATGCAAATTGTAAAAACAATCACAATGTAAATTGTAAAAACATTCACACTGCAAATTGGAAAAACAATCTCAATGCAAATTGGAAAAACATTCACAATACAAATTGTAAAAACAATCACAATGCAAATTGGAAAACCATTCAAAATGCAAATTGTAAAAGCAATCACAATACAAATTGGAAAAACATTCACAATGCAAATTGGAAAAACAATCACAATGCAAATTGGAAAAACAATCACAGTGCAAATTGGAAAAACATTCACAATGCAATTTGTAAAAACATTCACAATGCAAATTGGAAAAACAATCACAATGCAAATTGGAAAAACATTCACAATGCAAATTGGAAAAACAATCACAATGCAAATTGGAAAAACAATCACAGTGCAAATTGGAAAAACATTCACAATGCAAATTGTAAAAACATTCACAATGCAAATTGGAAAAACAATCACAATGCAAATTGGAAAAACAATCACAATGCAAATTGGAAAAACAATCACAATGCAAATTATAAAAACAATCACAATACAAATTGTAAAAACAATCACAATGCAAATTGGAAAACCATTCAAAATGCAAATTGTAAAAGCAATCACAATACAAATTGGAAAAACATTCACAATGCAAATTGGAAAAACAATCACAATGCAAATTGGAAAAACAATCACAGTGCAAATTGGAAAAACATTCACAATGCAAATTGTAAAAACATTCACAATGCAAATTGGAAAAACAATCACAATGCAAATTGGAAAAACAATCACAATGCAAATTGGAAAAACAATCACAATGCAAATTATAAAAACAATCACAATGCAAATTATAAAAACATTCACAATGCAAATTGTAAAAACAATCACAATACAAATTGGAAAAACATTCACAGTGCAAATTGTAACAACATTCACAGTGCAAATTGTAAAAACATTCACAGTGCAAATTGTAAAAGCATTCACAATGCAAATTGGAAAAACATTCACAGTGCAAATTGTAAAAACATTCACAGTGCAAATTGTAAAAACAATCACAATGCAAATTGGAAAAACATTCACAATACAAATTGTAAAAACAATCACAATGCAAATTATAAAAACAATCACAATGCAAATGGTAAAAACAATCACAATGCAAATTATAAAAACAATGACAATGCAAATTATAAAAACATTCACAATGCAAATTGTAAAAACAATCACAATACAAATTGGAAAAACATTCACAGTGCAAATTGTAAAAACATTCACAGTGCAAATTGTAAAAGCATTCACAATGCAAATTGGAAAAACATTCACAGTGCAAATTGTAAAAACATTCACAGTGCAAATTGTAAAAACAATCACAATGTAAATTGGAAAAACATTCACAATACAAATTGTAAAAACAATCACAATGCAAATTATAAAAACAATCACAATGCAAATGGTAAAAACAATCACAATGCAAATGGTAAAAACAATCACAATGCAAATGGTAAAAACATTCACAGTGCAAATTGGAAAAACATTCACAATGCAAATTGGAAAAACAATCACAATGCAAATTGTAAAAACATTCACAGTGCAAATTGGAAAAACATTCACAATGCAAATTGGAAAAACAATAACAATGCAAATTATAAAAACATTCACAATGCAAATTGGAAAAACAATCACAATGCAAATTGGAAAAACAATCACAATGCAAATTACAAAAACAATCACAATGCAAATTATAAAAACATTCAAAATGCAAATTGTAAAAACAAACACAATAGAAATTGGAAAAACATTCACAGTGCAAATTGGAAAAAAATTCACAATGCAAATTGTAAAAACATTCACAATGTAAATTGGAAAACAATCACAATGCAAATTGCAAAAAGAATCACAATGCAAATTATAAAAACATTCACAATGCAAATTGGAAAAACAATCACAATGCAAATTGGAAAAACAATCACAATGCAAATTTGAAAAACAATCACAATGCAAATTGGAAAAACAGTCACAATGCAAATTATAAAAACAATCACAATGCAAATTGTAAAAACAATCACATTACAAATTGGAAAAACATTGACAGTGCTAATTGTAAAAACAATCACAATGCAAATTGGAAAAACAATCACAATACAAATTGTAAAAACAATCACAATGCAAATTATAAAAACAATCACAATGCAAATGGTAAAAACAATCACAATGCAAATTATAAAAACAATGACAATGCAAATTATAAAAACATTCACAATGCAAATTGTAAAAACAATCACAATACAAATTGGAAAAACATTCACAGTGCAAATTGTAAAAACATTCACAGTGCAAATTGTAAAAGCATTCACAATGCAAATTGGAAAAACATTCACAGTGCAAATTGTAAAAACATTCACAGTGCAAATTGTAAAAACAATCACAATGTAAATTGGAAAAACATTCACAATACAAATTGTAAAAACAATCACAATGCAAATTATAAAAACAATCACAATGCAAATGGTAAAAACAATCACAATGCAAATGGTAAAAACAATCACAATGCAAATGGTAAAAACATTCACAGTGCAAATTGGAAAAACATTCACAATGCAAATTGGAAAAACAATCACAATGCAAATTGTAAAAACATTCACAGTGCAAATTGGAAAAACATTCACAATGCAAATTGGAAAAACAATAACAATGCAAATTATAAAAACATTCACAATGCAAATTGGAAAAACAATCACAATGCAAATTGGAAAAACAATCACAATGCAAATTACAAAAACAATCACAATGCAAATTATAAAAACATTCAAAATGCAAATTGTAAAAACAAACACAATAGAAATTGGAAAAACATTCACAGTGCAAATTGGAAAAAAATTCACAATGCAAATTGTAAAAACATTCACAATGTAAATTGGAAAACAATCACAATGCAAATTGCAAAAAGAATCACAATGCAAATTATAAAAACATTCACAATGCAAATTGGAAAAACAATCACAATGCAAATTGGAAAAACAATCACAATGCAAATTTGAAAAACAATCACAATGCAAATTGGAAAAACAGTCACAATGCAAATTATAAAAACAATCACAATGCAAATTGTAAAAACAATCACATTACAAATTGGAAAAACATTGACAGTGCTAATTGTAAAAACAATCACAATGCAAATTGGAAAAACAATCACAATGCAAATTGGAAAAATAATCACAATGCAAGTTGGAAAAACATTCACAATGCAAATTGTAAAAACATTCACAGTGCAAATTGTAAAAACGTTCACAATGCCAATTGGAAAAACAATCACAATACAAATTGGAAAAACATTCACAGTGCAAATTGTAAAAACAATCCCAATGCAAATTGTAAAAACATTCACAGTGCAAATTGGAAAAACATTCACAATGCAAATCGGAAAAACAATCACAATGCAAATTGGAAAAACAATCACAATGCAAATTATAAAAACAATCACAATGAAAATTATAAAAACATTCAAAATGCAAATTGTAAAAACAGTCACAATGCAAATTATAAAAACAATCACAATGCAAATTGTAAAAACAATCACATTACAAATTGGAAAAACATTGACAGTGCTAATTGTAAAAACAATCACAATGCAAATTGGAAAAACAATCACAATGCAAATTGGAAAAATAATCACAATGCAAGTTGGAAAAACATTCACAATGCAAATTGTAAAAACATTCACAGTGCAAATTGTAAAAACGTTCACAATGCCAATTGGAAAAACAATCACAATACAAATTGGAAAAACATTCACAGTGCAAATTGTAAAAACAATCCCAATGCAAATTGTAAAAACATTCACAGTGCAAATTGGAAAAACATTCACAATGCAAATCGGAAAAACAATCACAATGCAAATTGGAAAAACAATCACAATGCAAATTATAAAAACAATCACAATGAAAATTATAAAAACATTCAAAATGCAAATTGTAAAAACAATCACAATGCAAATTGGAAAAACAATCACAATACAAATTGTAAAAACAATCACAATGCAAATTATAAAAACAATCACAATGCAAATTGGAAAAACATTCACAGTACAAATTGGAAAAACATTCACAATGCAAATTGGAAAAACAATAACAATGCAAATTATAAAAACATTCACAATGCAAATTGTAAACACAATCACAATGCAAATTATAAAAACAAACACAATGCAAATTGGAAAAACATTCAAAATGCAAATTGTAAAAGCAATCACAATGCAAATTGGAAAAACATTCACAATACAAATTGTAAAAACAATCACAATGCAAATTGGAAAAACATTCACAATACAAATTGTAAAAACAATCACAATGCAAATTGTAAAAACAATCACAATGCAAATTGGAAAAACATTCACTATACAAAATGGAAAAACAATCAGAATGCAAATCGGAAAAACATTCAAAATGCAAATTGTAAAAACAATCACAATACAAATTGGAAAAACATTCACAGTGCAAATTGGAAAAAAATTCACAATGCAAATTGTAAAAACATTCACAATGCAAATTGGAAAAACAATCACAATGCAAATTGGAAAAACAATCACAATGCAAATTGGAAAAACAATCACAATGCAAATTATAAAAACAATCACAATACAAATTGTAAAAACAATCACAATGCAAATTATGAAAACAATCACAATACAAATTGTAAAAACAATCACAATGCAAATTATAAAAACAATCACAATGCAAATTGCAAAAACATTCACAATACAAATTGTAAAAACAATCACAATGCAAATTGTAAAAACAATCACAATGCAAATTGTAAAAACAATCACAATGCAAATTGGAAAAACATTCAAAATGCAAATTGTAAAAACAATCAATACAAATTGGAAAAACATTCACAATACAAATTGTAAAAACAATCAGAATGTAATTCGGAAAAACATTCAAAATGCAAATTGTAAAAACAATCACAATACAAATTGGAAAAACATTCACAGTGCAAATTGGAAAAACATTCAAAATGCAAATTGTAAAAACAATCCCAATGCAAATTGTAAAAACATTCACAGTGCAAATTGGAAAAACAATCACAATGCAAATTGTAAAAATTTTCACAATGCAAATTGGAAAAACAATCACAATGCAAATTGGAAAAACAATCACAATGCAAATTATAAAAACAATCACAATACAAATTGGAAAAACATGCACAAAGCAAATTGGAAAAACAATCACAATGCAAATTGTAAAAACATTCACAATGCAAATTGTAAAAACAATCACAATACAAATTGTAAAAACAATCACAATGCAAATTGTAAAAACAATCACAATGCAAATTATAAAAACAATCACAATACGAATTGTAAAAACAATCACAATGCAAATGGTAAAAACATTCACAGTGCAAATTGTAAAAACAATCACAATGCAAATTGGAAAAATAATCTCAATGCAAATTGGAAAAACAATCACAATGCAAATTGGAAAAACAATAACAATGCAAATTGGAAAAACATTTGCAGTGCAAATTGGAAAAAACAATCACAATGCAAATTGGAAAAACATTCACAATACAAATTGTAAAAACAATCACAATGCAAATTGGAAAACTATTCACCATGCAAATTGTAAAAACAATCACACTGCAAATTGGAAAAACAATCTCAATGCAAATTGGAAAAACATTCACAATACAAATTGTAAAAACAATCACAATGCAAATTGGAAAACCATTCAAAATGCAAATTGTAAAAGCAATCACAATACAAATTGGAAAAACATTCACAATGCAAATTGGAAAAACAATCACAATGCAAATTGGAAAAACAATCACAGTGCAAATTGGAAAAACATTCACAATGCAAATTGTAAAAACATTCACAATGCAAATTATAAAAACATTCACAATGCAAATTGGAAAAACAATCACAATGCAAATTGGAAAAACAATCACAGTGCAAATTGGAAAAACATTCACAATGCAAATTGTAAAAACATTCACAGTGCAAATTGTAAAAACGTTCACAATGCAAATTGTAAAAACAATCACAATACAAATTGGAAAAACATTCACAGTGCAAATTGTAAAAACAATCCCAATGCAAATTGTAAAAACATTCACAGTGCAAATTGGAAAAACATTCACAATGCAAATTGGAAAAACAATCACAATGCAAATTGGAAAAACAATCACAATGCAAATTGGAAAAACAATCACAATGCAAATTATAAAAACAATCACAATGCAAATTATAAAAACATTCAAAATGCAAATTGTAAAAACAATCACAATACAAATTGGAAAAACATTCACAGTGCAAATTGTAACAACATTCACAGTGCAAATTGTAAAAACATTCACAGTGCAAATTGTAAAAGCAATCACAATGCAAATTGGAAAAACATTCACAGTGCAAATTGTAAAAACATTCACAGTGCAAATTGTAAAAACAATCACAATGCAAATTGGAAAAACATTCACAATACAAATTGTAAAAACAATCACAATGCAAATTATAAAAACAATCACAATGCAAATGGTAAAAACAATCACAATGCAAATGGTAAAAACATTCACAGTGCAAATTGGAAAAACATTCACAATGCAAATTGGAAAAACAATAACAATGCAAATTATAAAAACATTCACAATGCAAATTGTAAACACAATCACAATGCAAATTATAAAAACAAACACAATGCAAATTGGAAAAACATTCAAAATGCAAATTGTAAAAGCAATCACAATGCAAATTGGAAAAACAATCACAATGCAAATTATAAAAACAATCACAATACAAATTGTAAAAACAATCACAATGCAAATTGTAAAAACAATCACAATGCAAATTATAAAAACAATCACAATGCAAATGGTAAAAACATTCACAGAGCAAATTGTAAAAACAATCACAATGCAAATTGGAAAAATAATCACAATGCAAATTGGAAAAACATTCACAATGTAAATTGTAAAAACAATCACAATGCAAATTGGAAAAACAATAACAATGCAAATTGGAAAAACATTTGCAGTGCAAATTGGAAAAAACAATCACAATACAAATTGGAAAAACATTCACAATACAAATTGTAAAAACAATCACAATGCAAATTGGAAAAACATTCACCATGCAAATTGTAAAAACAATCACAATGTAAATTGTAAAAACATTCACACTGCAAATTGGAAAAACAATCTCAATGCAAATTGGAAAAACATTCACAATACAAATTGTAAAAATAATCACAATGCAAATTGGAAAACCATTCAAAATGCAAATTGTAAAAGCAATCACAATACAAATTGGAAAAACATTCACAATGCAAATTGGAAAAACAATCACAATGCAAATTGGAAAAACAATCACAGTGCAAATTGGAAAAACATTCACAATGCAAATTGTAAAAACATTCACAATGCAAATTGGAAAAACAATCACAATGCAAATTGGAAAAACAATCACAATGCAAATTGGAAAAACAATCACAATGCAAATTATAAAAACAATCACAATGCAAATTATAAAAACATTCACAATGCAAATTGGAAAAACAATCACAATGCAAATTGTAAAAACATTCACAGTGCAAATTGGAAAAACATTCACAATGCAAATTGTAAAAACATTCACAGTGCAAATTGTAAAAACGTTCACAATGCAAATTGTAAAAACAATCACAATACAAATTGGAAAAACATTCACAGTGCAAATTGTAAAAACAATCACAATGCAAATTGGAAAACTAATCACAATGCAAATTGGAAAAACATTCACAATGTAAATTGTAAAAACAATCACAATGCAAATTGGAAAAACAATAACAATGCAAATTGGAAAAACATTTGCAGTGCAAATTGGAAAAAACAATCACAATACAAATTGGAAAAACATTCACAATACAAATTGGAAAAACAATCACAATGCAAATTGGAAAACCATTCACCATGCAAATTGTAAAAACAATCACAATGTAAATTGTAAAAACATTCACACTGCAAATTGGAAAAACAATCTCAATGCAAATTGGAAAAACATTCACAATACAAATTGTAAAAACAATCACAATGCAAATTGGAAAACCATTCAAAATGCAAATTGTAAAAGCAATCACAATACAAATTGGAAAAACATTCACAATGCAAATTGGAAAAACAATCACAATGCAAATTGGAAAAACAATCACAGTGCAAATTGGAAAAACATTCACAATGCAATTTGTAAAAACATTCACAATGCAAATTGGAAAAACAATCACAATGCAAATTGGAAAAACATTCACAATGCAAATTGGAAAAACAATCACAATGCAAATTGGAAAAACAATCACAGTGCAAATTGGAAAAACATTCACAATGCAAATTGTAAAAACATTCACAATGCAAATTGGAAAAACAATCACAATGCAAATTGGAAAAACAATCACAATGCAAATTGGAAAAACAATCACAATGCAAATTATAAAAACAATCACAATACAAATTGTAAAAACAATCACAATGCAAATTGGAAAACCATTCAAAATGCAAATTGTAAAAGCAATCACAATACAAATTGGAAAAACATTCACAATGCAAATTGGAAAAACAATCACAATGCAAATTGGAAAAACAATCACAGTGCAAATTGGAAAAACATTCACAATGCAAATTGTAAAAACATTCACAATGCAAATTGGAAAAACAATCACAATGCAAATTGGAAAAACAATCACAATGCAAATTGGAAAAACAATCACAATGCAAATTATAAAAACAATCACAATGCAAATTATAAAAACATTCACAATGCAAATTGTAAAAACAATCACAATACAAATTGGAAAAACATTCACAGTGCAAATTGTAACAACATTCACAGTGCAAATTGTAAAAACATTCACAGTGCAAATTGTAAAAGCATTCACAATGCAAATTGGAAAAACATTCACAGTGCAAATTGTAAAAACATTCACAGTGCAAATTGTAAAAACAATCACAATGCAAATTGGAAAAACATTCACAATACAAATTGTAAAAACAATCACAATGCAAATTATAAAAACAATCACAATGCAAATGGTAAAAACAATCACAATGCAAATTATAAAAACAATGACAATGCAAATTATAAAAACATTCACAATGCAAATTGTAAAAACAATCACAATACAAATTGGAAAAACATTCACAGTGCAAATTGTAAAAACATTCACAGTGCAAATTGTAAAAGCATTCACAATGCAAATTGGAAAAACATTCACAGTGCAAATTGTAAAAACATTCACAGTGCAAATTGTAAAAACAATCACAATGTAAATTGGAAAAACATTCACAATACAAATTGTAAAAACAATCACAATGCAAATTATAAAAACAATCACAATGCAAATGGTAAAAACAATCACAATGCAAATGGTAAAAACAATCACAATGCAAATGGTAAAAACATTCACAGTGCAAATTGGAAAAACATTCACAATGCAAATTGGAAAAACAATCACAATGCAAATTGTAAAAACATTCACAGTGCAAATTGGAAAAACATTCACAATGCAAATTGTAAAAACATTCACAGTGCAAATTGTAAAAACGTTCACAATGCAAATTGTAAAAACAATCACAATACAAATTGGAAAAACATTCACAGTGCAAATTGTAAAAACAATCCCAATGCAAATTGTAAAAACATTCACAGTGCAAATTGGAAAAACATTCACAATGCAAATTGGAAAAACAATCACAATGCAAATTGGAAAAACAATCACAATGCAAATTGGAAAAACAATCACAATGCAAATTATAAAAACAATCACAATGCAAATTATAAAAACATTCACAATGCAAATTGTAAAAACAATCACAATACAAATTGGAAAAACATTCACAGTGCAAATTGTAACAACATTCACAGTGCAAATTGGAAAAACATTCACAGTGCAAATTGTAAAAGCATTCACAATGCAAATTGGAAAAACATTCACAGTGCAAATTGTAAAAACATTCACAGTGCAAATTGTAAAAACAATCACAATGCAAATTGGAAAAACATTCACAATACAAATTGTAAAAACAATCACAATGCAAATTATAAAAACAATCACAATGCAAATGGTAAAAACAATCACAATGCAAATTATAAAAACAATGACAATGCAAATTATAAAAACATTCACAATGCAAATTGTAAAAACAATCACAATACAAATTGGAAAAACATTCACAGTGCAAATTGTAAAAACATTCACAGTGCAAATTGTAAAAGCATTCACAATGCAAATTGGAAAAACATTCACAGTGCAAATTGTAAAAACATTCACAGTGCAAATTGTAAAAACAATCACAATGTAAATTGGAAAAACATTCACAATACAAATTGTAAAAACAATCACAATGCAAATTATAAAAACAATCACAATGCAAATGGTAAAAACAATCACAATGCAAATGGTAAAAACAATCACAATGCAAATGGTAAAAACATTCACAGTGCAAATTGGAAAAACATTCACAATGCAAATTGGAAAAACAATAACAATGCAAATTATAAAAACATTCACAATGCAAATTGGAAAAACAATCACAATGCAAATTGGAAAAACAATCACAATGCAAATTACAAAAACAATCACAATGCAAATTATAAAAACATTCAAAATGCAAATTGTAAAAACAAACACAATAGAAATTGGAAAAACATTCACAGTGCAAATTGGAAAAAAATTCACAATGCAAATTGTAAAAACATTCACAATGTAAATTGGAAAACAATCACAATGCAAATTGCAAAAAGAATCACAATGCAAATTATAAAAACATTCACAATGCAAATTGGAAAAACAATCACAATGCAAATTGGAAAAACAATCACAATGCAAATTTGAAAAACAATCACAATGCAAATTGGAAAAACAGTCACAATGCAAATTATAAAAACAATCACAATGCAAATTGTAAAAACAATCACATTACAAATTGGAAAAACATTGACAGTGCTAATTGTAAAAACAATCACAATGCAAATTGGAAAAACAATCACAATGCAAATTGGAAAAATAATCACAATGCAAGTTGGAAAAACATTCACAATGCAAATTGTAAAAACATTCACAGTGCAAATTGTAAAAACGTTCACAATGCCAATTGGAAAAACAATCACAATACAAATTGGAAAAACATTCACAGTGCAAATTGTAAAAACAATCCCAATGCAAATTGTAAAAACATTCACAGTGCAAATTGGAAAAACATTCACAATGCAAATCGGAAAAACAATCACAATGCAAATTGGAAAAACAATCACAATGCAAATTATAAAAACAATCACAATGAAAATTATAAAAACATTCAAAATGCAAATTGTAAAAACAGTCACAATGCAAATTATAAAAACAATCACAATGCAAATTGTAAAAACAATCACATTACAAATTGGAAAAACATTGACAGTGCTAATTGTAAAAACAATCACAATACAAATTGGAAAAACATTCACAGTGCAAATTGGAAAAACATTCAAAATGCAAATTGTAAAAACAATCCCAATGCAAATTGTAAAAACATTCACAGTGCAAATTGGAAAAACAATCACAATGCAAATTGTAAAAATTTTCACAATGCAAATTGGAAAAACAATCACAATGCAAATTGGAAAAACAATCACAATGCAAATTGGAAAAACAATCACAATGCAAATTATAAAAACAATCACAATACAAATTGGAAAAACATGCACAAAGCAAATTGGAAAAACAATCACAATGCAAATTGTAAAAACATTCACAATGCAAATTGTAAAAACAATCACAATACAAATTGTAAAAACAATCACAATGCAAATTGTAAAAACAATCACAATGCAAATTATAAAAACAATCACAATACGAATTGTAAAAACAATCACAATGCAAATGGTAAAAACATTCACAGTGCAAATTGTAAAAACAATCACAATGCAAATTGGAAAAATAATCACAATGCAAATTGGAAAAACAATCACAATGCAAATTGGAAAAACAATAACAATGCAAATTGGAAAAACATTTGCAGTGCAAATTGGAAAAAACAATCACAATGCAAATTGGAAAAACATTCACAATACAAATTGTAAAAACAATCATAATGCAAATTGGAAAAACATTCACAATACAAATTGTAAAAACAATCACAATGCAAATTGTAAAAACAATCACAATGCAAATTGGAAAAACATTCACTATACAAAATGGAAAAACAATCAGAATGTAAATCGGAAAAACATTCAAAATGCAAATTGTAAAAACAATCACAATACAAATTGGAAAAACATTCACAGTGCAAATTGGAAATACATTCACAGTGCAAATTGTAAAAACAATCACAATGCAAATTGTAAAAACATTCACAGTGCAAATTGTAAAAACATTCACAGTGCAAATTGTAAAAGCAATCACAATGCAAATTGGAAAAACATTCACAGTGCAAATTGTAAAAACATTCACAGTGCAAATTGTAAAAACAATCACAATGCAAATTGTAAAAACATTCACAGTGCAAATTGTAAAAACAATCACAATGCAAATTGTAAAAACATTCACAATACAAATTGTAAAAACATTCACAATGCAAATTGGAAAAACATTCACAGTGCAAATTGTAAAAACATTCACAATGCAAATTGGAAAAACAATAACAATGCAAATTATAAAAACAATCACAATGCAAATTATAAAAACATTCACAGTGCAAATTGTAAAAACAATCACAATGCAAATTGGAAAAACAATAACAATGCAAATTATAAAAACATTCACAATGCAAATTGTAAACAAAATCACAATGCAAATTGGAAAAACAATAACAATGCAAATTATAAAAACAAACACAATGCAAATTGGAAAAACATTCAAAATGCAAATTGTAAAAGCAATCACAATGCAAATTGTAAAAACATTCACAGTGCAAATTGGAAAAACATTCACAATACAAATTGTAAAAACAATCACAATGCAAATTGGAAAAACAATCACAATGCAAATTGTAAAAACATTCACAGTGCAAATTGTAAAAACAATCACAATGCAAATTGGAAAAACAATCACAATGCAAATTGGAAAAACAATCACAATGCAAATCGGAAAAACAATCACAATGCAAATCGGAAAAACAATCACAATGCAAATCGGAAAAACATTCACAATGCAAATTGGAAAAACAATAACAATGCAAATTATAAAAACATTAACAATGCAAATTGTAAACACAATCACAATGCAAATTATAAAAACAAACACAATGCAAATTGGAAAAACATTCAAAATCCAAATTTTAAAAGCAATCACAATGCAAATTGGAAAAACATTCACAGTGCAAATTGGAAAAACATTCACAATACAAATTGGAAAAACAATCACAATGCAAATTGGAAAAACAATCACAATGCAAATTGGAAAACCATTCAAAATGCAAATTGGAAAAACAATCCCAATGCAAATCGTAAAAGTATTCACAGTGCAAATTGGAAAAACATTCACAATGCAAATTGTAAAAACATTCACAATGCAAATTGTAAAAACATGCACAATGCAAATTGGAAAAACAATCACAATGCAAATTGGAAAAACAATCACAGTGCAAATTGGAAAAACATTCACAATGCAAATTGTAAAAGCAATCACAATGCAAATTGGAAAAACATTTGCAGTGCAAATTGGAAAAAACAATCACAATGCAAATTGGAAAAACATTCACAATACAAATTGTAAAAACAATCACAATGCAAATTGGAAAACCATTCAAAATGCAAATTGTAAAAACAATCACAATGCAAATTGGAAAAACATTCACAATACAAATTGTAAAAGCAATCACAATACAAATTGGAAAAACATTCACAATACAAATTGGAAAAACATTCACAGTGCAAATTGTAAAAACAATCACAATGCAAATTGTAAAATCATTCACAGTGCAAATTGGAAAAACATTCACAATGCAAATTGTAAAAACATTCACAATGCAAACTGGAAAAACATTCACAATGCAAATTGGAGAAACAATCACAATGCAAATTGGAAAAACAATCACAGTGCACATTGGAAAAACATTCACAATGCAAATTGTAAAAACATTCACAATGTAAATTGGAAAAACATTCACAATGCAAATTGTAAAAACATTCACAGTGCAAATTGGAAAAACATTCACAATGCAAATTGTAAAAACATTCACAGTGCAAATTGGAAAAACATTCACAGTGCAAATTGTAAAACAATCACAATGCAAATTATAAAAACAATCACAATGCAAATTATAAAAACATTCACAATGCAAATTGGAAAAACAATCACAATGCAAATTGGAAAAACATTCACAGTGCAAATTGGAAAAACATTCACAATGCAAATTGTAAAAACATTCACAGTGCAAATTGTAAAAACATTCACAATGCAAATTGGAAAAACAATCACAATGCAAATTGCAAAAACAATCACAATGCAAATTGGAAAACAATCACAATGCAAATTGGAAAAACATTCACAATACAAATTGTAAAAACAATCACAATGCAAATTGGAAAAACAATCACAATGCAAATTGTAAAAACATTCACAATACAAATTGTAACAACATTCACAGTGCAAATTGTAAAAACATTCACAGTGCAAATTGTAAAAGCAATCACAATGCAAATTGGAAAAACATTCACAGTGCAAATTGTAAAAACATTCACAGTGCAAATTGTAAAAACAATCACAATGCAAATTGGAAAAACATTCACAGTGCAAATTGTAAAAACAATCACAATGCAAATTGTAAAAACATTCACAATACAAATTGTAAAAACATTCACAATGCAAATTGGAAAAACAATCACAATGCAAATTGCAAAAACAATCACAATGCAAATTGGAAAACAATGACAATGCAAATTGGAAAAACATTCACAATACAAATTGTAAAAACAATCACAATGCAAATTGGAAAAACAATCACAGTGCAAATTGGAAAAACAATCACAATGCAAATTGTAAAAACATTCACAATACAAATTGTAACAACATTCACAGTGCAAATTGTAAAAACATTCACTGTGCAAATTGTAAAAGCAATCACAATGCAAATTGTAAAAACATTCACAGTGCAAATTGTAAAAACAATCACAATGCAAATTGTAAAAACATTCACAGTGCAAATTGTAAAAACAATCACAATGCAAATTGTAAAAACATTCACAATACAAATTGTAAAAACATTCACAATGCAAATTGGAAAAACATTCACAGTGCAAATTGTAAAAACATTCACAATGCAAATTGGAAAAACAATAACAATGCAAATTATAAAAACAATCACAATGCAAATTATAAAAACATTCACAATGCAAATTGTAAACAAAATCACAATGCAAATTGGAAAAACAATAACAATGCAAATTATAAAAACAAACACAATGCAAATTGGAAAAACATTCAAAATGCAAATTGTAAAAGCAATCACAATGCAAATTGTAAAAACATTCACAGTGCAAATTGGAAAAACATTCACAATACAAATTGTAAAAACAATCACAATGCAAATTGGAAAAACAATCACAATGCAAATTGTAAAAACATTCACAGTGCAAATTGTAAAAACAATCACAATGCAAATTGGAAAAACAATCACAATGCAAATTGGAAAAACAATCACAATGCAAATTGGAAAAACAATCACAATGCAAATCGGAAAAACAATCACAATGCAAATCGGAAAAACAATCACAATGCAAATCGGAAAAACATTCACAATACAAATCGTAAAAACAATCACAATGCAAATTGTAAAAACAATCACAATGCAAATTGGAAAAACATTCACAATACAAACTGGAAAAACAATCACAATGCAACTTGTAAAAACAATCATAATGCAAATTGTAAAAACAATCACAATGCAAATTGGAAAAACAATCACAATGCAAATTGGAAAAACAATCACAATGCAAATTGTAAAAACATTCACAGTGCAAATTGGAAAAATATTCACAATGCAAATTGTAAAAACATTCACAGTGCAAATTCTTCAGTTCTAAAGAAGGGTCATACAGACTCGAAACGTTAACTCTATTTTTCTCTCCACAGATGCCGTCAGACCTGCTGAGTTCTTCCAGCATTTTCTGTTTTTATTTCAGATTTCCAGCATCTGTAGTATTTTCCTTAAATCTTAATATTCACATTTCAGAGTGTAAAAAATATTTGCAATGCAAAGTGTAAAAAAGTATCCACAATGCAAAGTGCAAAATATATTCACAATGTAAAGTACAACAAATATTCACAATGCAGAGTGCGAAAAAATTCACAGTGCAAAAGTATAGTGAATGCAGACTGCAATAATTATTCACAATGCAAAGTGTAAAAATATCCACAATGTAAAGTGAAAAAAGTTCATAGCCTGTGGAGATTGTAACATCTAAGGTACAGGATGTTCCAATGCTTGTTACATTGGTTCCTGGCTAGTTACAAGGGTGGGACCCTCTGGGAGTGTTTTGATACCTCCCCAGATCAGTTCACGGGTCAGTGAACAGCTCTTGGAATCATTCAGTTTCGGGGGAGTCAGGAGCAGGGGAAGTAAGTTCCGTGCAGCCAAATTGCTGCTGTTAGCTCTGAAGAGCTGAGAAGAGAGCTCAGGGGAAGCTCAAGTAACCAAATATAAGAAGCCCTGATGACCCAAGAAGGCAGTCAGCCAGTTTGAGGCAGTCTGCCAGCCAATAAGTGTCACAGAGTCAGGGACAGGCAAAGTTCCCAGTTAAGTTGGTTAAAAAGTTAGAGAAAGTGCTGTGGGGAACAGATTTTAAGTAAAGAGGGCCATTGGGAAAAGGTACCTCTTTGAAGCAGTGGTATTCTGCTTGGCATGGCCATATATCTGAATGTGTGCTTATAAGCTAGTGTTGAGTGTACTCAGGAATCCAGGGGGAAGGAATCTCAGAAGGCGAGATTGAAACCCTCTGAGGTGGGCCATTGTTAAAGCTTTCGGAGTGGGAGTGACTTTTGGAGAGAATTCCAAGGAGAGATCTTTGAAAGTGAAGCTGGGAATCAGAGTGAAGCAGAGTTTCAATAAAATTGTTTGAGTTGGTCTTTACTGATGTCTGGGTGGGTTCTTGAGCAATCCATGGACTTTGCTTTTGTTTGTTCAAAACGCATGGAATCTTGTGGCTTTATTCCAAAAGCATGTGGTCTTGAATCTCAACCTTTATCTACTTGAAACAAAATGTTACTGGCTCCTATCCAGATCTCCCCTCACATCCCAGGGTCTGGCCAAGGCTCATAACACAATGCAAAGTGCAAAAAATATTTGCAATGCCATGTGTAAAAAATATTCACAATGAAATGTGCAAAAAATACTCAATGCAAAGTGCAAAAAATAGTCACAATGCAAAGTGTAAAAAATATTCACAATGTGAAGTACAAAAAATGTTTACAATGCAGGCTGCAAAAACCATACACAAAATAGGATGCAATAAAACAACATGATGTAGGGTGCAGTAAGTAAACACAATGCAGCTAAAAAATATATACACAACGCAGGGTGGAAAATATATACACAATGCAGTGAAGGCATTATTAGATGGAAAATTTTTTAGACCACATTTGGAGTACTCAATCTCCACCGTTCTGGTCTCCATAATGCAGAGAAGGATTTTGAAGCACTGGAGAAAGTGCAGAAAAGATTCACAAGTATGATAACAGAACTGAGTGCGTCAGGAAAGCTTGAGCTGGCTGGATCAAAACAGAAAACACTGGAAAAACTCAGCAGGTCTGACAGCATCTGTGGAGAGAAAAACAGCCCTGGAGAAGGGTCATACGGACTCGAAAAGATAACTCAGTTTCTCTCTCCATAGATGCTGTCAGACCTGCTGAGTTTTTCCAGCATTTTCGGCTTTGTTTCAGATTTCCAGCATCTGCAGTATTTTGCTTTTATTTGAGCAGGCTGGAGTTCTTTTCTCTATTAAAGAGGCTTTGCTGGGAACAATTCAGGAGGAATTTCTTTGCCCAGAGAGTGATGAGAATGTGGAATTTGCTGCCAGGTGGAATGGTTGGAGCAGAGAGTAATGACCCATTTAATGGGAGGTTTGATTCATATATGAAGGAGATATGGATATATATAGGTAGAGAAGGATAAGGGTGTACCTACACCACAGGGACTGCAGCGGACCAAGAAGACAGCTCACCATCAACTTCTCAAGGACAATTAGGGATGAGCAATAAATGCTGGCCTAGCCAGCGATGCCCACATCCTGTAAATGAATAAAAAAAAAGGTAATTTGTGTATGCAGTCTATTGCATAGACCAAATGGGCTGAATAGCCCATACCAGTGTTATCATTCTGTGCAACACAGTGCAATGTGGAGCGTTTAAGATAAAGGTGAACTTATCATGTAATGAATTAAAGCAACATAACACAATGCTGAGTGAGTTAAATAAATAAATATAGTGCAACACAATGGAGAGTTTAATCAATAATTTCAACAATACAAGTTGCAATAGGTTATTTCAATACGAGATAATGCAAGGTGCAATAAATATATTAGAGATAGAGATGTGCTAGCTGTGATTTTTCAAAATTCCCTAGATTCAGGATGGCCCCGTTAGATTGGAAGTTGGCAAATGTTACACCACTTTTCAGGAAAGGAGAGAGAGAGAAAACACTGAACTACAGGCCAGTTAGTCTAAAATCAGTTGCTGGAACAATGCTGGAATCTACTATTAAGGAAGTCTTAACAATGCACTTAGAAAAGTTTAGTATGATTAGAACAAGTCTAGTTTTACTAAAGGAAAATCCTGTTTGATAAACTTATTAGTTTTTTGAGGATGTAACTAGTAGGGTAGATAAAGGGGAACTAGTAGATGTAGTGTACCTGGATTTCCAAGAGGCATTCGCTAAGGTGCTGCACAAAAGGTTAATAGGCAAGATAAGGGCTCATGGAGTTGGGGGTAATATATGAGCATGGATAGAGGATTGATTAACGGTTAGAAAGCAGAGAGTGGGCATGAACAGGGCTTTTTCAAGTTGGCAGGCAGTGAATAGAGGAGTACTGCAAGGATCAGTGCTGCAGCCTCAGTTATTTACAAGCTATATTGATGGCTAATGTGAAGAGACAGAGAGTAATGTATCTAAGTTTGCTGATAATACTAAACTAGGTGGAAAGGTAAGCTATGGGGAAGACAGAGAGAGACTGCAAAGAGATATGGTCAGGGTAAGTGGGTGGGCAACAAGATGGCAGATGGAGTATAATGTAGGGAAGTGTGAAGTTATTCACTTTTGCTGTAAGAATAAAAAAGCAGAATTTTATTTTTTAAGTAAGAAACTTGTAAGCATTTACATTCAAAGAGACTTGTGTGTGCTGGTGCAAGGAATGCAGAAAGTTAGCATGCATGTGCAGTAAGCAATTAGGAAGGCAAACAGCATGTTGGCCTTTATTGCAAGGGGGTTGGAGTACAAGAATAAAGAATTCTTGCTACAGTTGTACAGGGTTTAGATGAGGCCACATCTGGAATAATTTGTGCAGATTTGGTCTCCTCATTTAAGAAATTTGCATTGAAGGCGGTACAGTGAAGATTCACTAAATTGGTCCTTGAGATGAGGGAGTTGTCCTATGAGAGAGGCTGAGTAAACTGGGTTTACATTCTCTGGGGTTTAGAAGAATGAGAAGCAATCACATTGAAACATACAAAATTCTGAGGGAGTTTGATAGGGTGGATGCTGTGGGATTGTTTCCACTAGGTCAGGGAATCTAAAACACGGGGGCACAGTCTCAGGATAAGGGGCTGATCATTTAGGACTGAGATGAGAAATGTTTTCATTCAAAGGGTTGTGAATCTTTGGAATTCTCTACCCCAGAAGGTTGTGGATGCTTCATCGTTGAATACATTTAAGGCTGGGAGAGACAGATTTTTGGTCTGTCAGAGGATTAAGGGATATGGAGATTGGGCAGGAATGGAGTTGAAGCCCAAGTTCAGCCATGATCATATTGAATAGCAGGCTCCAGGGGCCAAGTAGTCAAATCTGTTCCTGTTTCTTATGTTCTTAACATAGTTCCCCTGTAGCTCAGGGAGCCATAGTAATAATGAAAGTTGCAACTTTGATTAGCAATGCTGGTGAGCCCACTGATGTTCAGGCAGCTAACTCAGCACAGATGATGGTTTGTTCTAGATTGGTACCAGACCAAAAAGTGTTTTTGCCATTGTTATGAAAGCTTTCTTTACTGAAATTATTCTGAAGTTTCTTACTTGTAGTTCTAATTGTTATCTTCCAATTTAAATTAATTTCAAACATTAAATGCATATTTTATCAATTCAATTCAATAATGAAATGAAGTTGGGTTCTGTTTAACAAACTTTAAAAAAAAGAAACTGGAACTTCTTCCTGCTCAAAATATCTGATGCCGTGATGGCTAGTAACATTTTTGGTGGTTGAATCATATGCAGAACCATTCCAGCTTGTTACATGACAATTGATCATAAGGCTGGGCATCAACCACATCTTTCCAAAAATGTTTTCTTTAATCTGAAATGGGTTCAGGGTGGGGAAGGGGGGTGGTGGACAGGAAGCAGGTTTTCAGAAGCACCTTAAAGGAGGAGGAAAGAGACGGTGAGATTTAGGGAGGGAATTCCGGAGCTTAGGGCCCAACAGCTGAAGGCATGGCTGCCAATGGTGGAGTGATTGAAATGCTTGAATGGTGAGAATTGGTGGAGCGCAGCGATCTTGGAGGGTTGTAGGGATGGAAGAGACGGGAGGGGCGTGGCCATAGAGGGATTTGGACGTGAAGGTGAGAATGTTAAAATTGTGAGGTTGCCAGACTGGGAGGCTGTGCAAGTCAGTGAGTACAGGATTAATTGGTGAACTGGTCTTAATGTGAATCAGAACAAGGGCTGCAGAATTTTGGATGTCCTCATGTTTAGCAATTGTACAGCTGGATCTCAGTCAGGAGAGAATTAAAATGAAAACAGAATTACCTGGAAAAACTCAGCAGGTCTGGCAGCATCGGCGGAGAAGAAAAGAGTTGACGTTTCGAAACGTTTTTCCAGGTAATTCTGTTTTTGTTTTGGATTTCCAGCATCCGCAGTTTTTTTGTTTTTATCTCAGAGAATTAAAATGGTTGAGTCTGGAGTCAGAGTAATCATCATTAATTGATTGAGAGTTGAAGTGGAGATGAAGCTACTGTGAGCTGAGTAAAGCTGCAATGCTGGGGACAATCACAAATAGAAAATAAAAATGTCCCAAAGACTTTCAGCTGAACTCCGTCTCTTTCAGATTCAAAATTCCCACCTTGTCAACAAGTCACGCCCCCTCATCTCTATTGGTCGATGGTGAGGCCCCGCCCACTGGCTTTGCTCGGTTATCATGGCGGCGGTTGTGGCATTGGATACGGTTGCCAGGCGACACTTTTTGTTGATACGGTGGCGACCACGGCTGCGCGAACCTGGAGAAGGGAAAGAAGGAGGAGAGCGGCTCCCGAGGCAAGTTTCAGCGGGACAGGGGGCTACCCAGGCCCGGGGACAGGGGGTTGGGGGGAACACCCAGTCCGGGGACAGGTGATTCCCTCCCCCCCTAGGGACAGGTGTTCCTCCCTCTTCCCCTCCCCAGGGACGCGCTCCTCACCCTGGAGACTGATACTCGCTGTCCCTGACCCCCGGGACAGCCCCTCATACCAGAGAGGCTGCCTCCTTCCCTTTACACCTGGGGACCACCCCCTCCCCTGTGATTGCCCATGACCTCTCACCCTAGCGCCTGGCCTAAACCCCTGACCCCCAGGCTGTGCTACGAGTTACTTCTTGTCCTGATCTCTCCTAATGTCTCTCGCTGTCAAACTCTGGCTAATAATTACATCTCCGAAATGCTTTGGGATGTTTAACTCTGTTAAAGGCACTATATAAATGCAAGTTATTGTTGATGTTTCTAGCAGAAGGTTCATGACATCTCCCTCCCCCCATTCACCAAAAATAAAACCATGGATACATAATAAATGTAAAGAATGATTATTGTTGATTGAATAATAATTAGAGAGTGAATCGCTTGTTTTCAGCACCTAGCAGGTGACAATGGCCAAACTGATCCAGACACGAACCAAGTTCCTGCCCCAAGAATGGCACTTGTCAAACAAAAGCCGCTATAACAATGCAGAGGTTCAGCGCTCACGATCGGAGCGCCTGGTCTTGGAGAGCGAGAGGCTGGTGGACCAGATCGAGAACTCCACGAGGAAAACTCAGCGAGATGTCAACAAAAAGCTCGGTATGTCCCTTTTGATAATTTTTTAGTAATATTGCATTCTGTATGTCCACTGACCCGCGGGCAAGTACAGACCCATAGACAGTCTCCTAGTATTTCCAATCTTATCGCGTAGCAAAGCAACTTCAGCTTCAACTATGTTAGTGTGACTCTGGAGCCACATATCGGCCCAGACAGGGTAAGGGCGGCACGTTTCCTTCCCTAAAGGACATCCGTGACCCAGATGGAATTTTACAACACCTTCATTGTCACTTGTTCTGAGACCAGCTTTTTATTTCCAGAATCTATTGAAGTGAATTCTAATTCTCAAACCGCCATGGTTGGCTTTGAACTCACATTCTCTTGATTATTATTCCAGTAAAACAGCCACTGCAGCATTGTACCAATGAGGGTGGCTTGTTTGATCAGTAGACCAGGGAGCTCTCAGTTACATCCTGATGTGGGACACTTTGCTCTGTACAGCATGGAAATGTTTTCCCTTTCTCGTTATCACAATTCTGTGTGGGATTAAGTTAACTCTGAGTTCATTCTGAGTAACTTGGGCCTGAGGACTGCCTGGGACTGAGTCTCATGTGTCTTCATCCCTTTTGACCTGTTCACCCATTACCCTGCACTCACTGACCTACATTGGCTCACTCTCCGGCAGTGCGTTGATTTTACAATTCACAGCCTGTTTTCAAATCCCTCCATTCCCTCACTCCTTCCTAAGCCTGTAACCTCCTCCAACCCCACAATCCTCCCAGATCTCTACACTGCTCCCATTGTGACTGCTTGAGCATCCGTGATTTCCATCTTTCCTCCATTGGCGGCCACACCTTCAGCTGCCTGGACCCTCAACTCTGGAGTTCCCTCCCTAAACCACGTCACCTCTTTCTCCTCCCTTAAAACACTCCTTAAAGCCAAGCTTTTGGTCACCTGTCTTCTCACCTAATATCTCTTTATGTGGCTCGGTTCAAATTTTGTCTGATTAATGCTCCTGTGAAGCAGTTTGGGACATTTTATGATGTAAAGGTGCTACATAAATACACACTGTTGTTGTTGCTGTAGATCAGAGGATTGAGGAGATCACTTACTGGGAGAAAGAGCTCAACACCAAACTCGAAGAGCTGTCAGATGAGACAGAACTCCTACAGGGACAAAAGACACGTCTGGAAAAGGCTCTGGACAGTTACTATGCTCTTCTCTGCATTGCTCAGCAGTGTCTTCTCAATCGGTACGGACTGCCAGCTGGCCCATAATCAGCCGGAGGAATGGAGGATGTGTTTGGTGAGGGAGGTGGAGAGCTGTAAGGCCGTAACCTAATCTGGATCCTGGAAATATTCAGCCGATCTGGAGACCACAAACAAAACCTGTACCCATCCCTTTCTCCCTTTGTCTCGTGTCCCAGAATTGGGCTGCAGCCTCAGACCCCCACCCACCCCAGCTTAGCACTGGTTACCATTCTTTTACAGACAGGCTCAGGCTGTTTTAGCAAAATATTCTTACCATGAGGCGATTGCAGCCAATTCTTAACTACTTTGAGCCTAAGAGAGATAGCTCAAGGATATTTTCTAAATGATGAAAAGCTAATAACTACGGAGGAGCAGAGAGAGATTTAGGGATCCAAGTACAGAAATCACTGGTGGACAATAATTCAAAAAGCTAATGGAATGGACTTGGGGGAATGATACTGGGTCTAAAAGGGTTAAATTATGAGGACAGGTTTCATAGACTAGGCTTTTATTCCTTGGAGTATAGAAGATTAAGGTGTGATCATATTGAGCTGTTGAAGATGCTTAAAGGATTCAGTGGGGTAGGTAGAGAGAAACTAATTTCCTCTGGGGCTGGGTTTCAGAATCAGGGGCAGAACCTTAAAATTGGAGCCAGGCTGTTCAGGGGTGATGTCAGGGAACACTTGTTCGCACAAAGGGGACTGGAAATCTGGAACTCTCTCCCTGAAAATATTGTTAATGCTGGGGGTTAATTGAAAATTTCAAATCCGAGACTCTTTTTTGTTGGTTAAGGAGGTTTAGGATTATGGACCCCAGAGAGTGCAGATAGAGTAAAGATACAGATCAATCATCACTTCTTCCTTTCTTAGACTCTCACTCAATATCCAAAGTCCACAGACACAGTTCTTAGTGGAGGTGTTGAATGATATTCAGGATCAGGAGCAGTGAGGGTTAGATCTCCTGCCAGGTATTTTTTACGCATTCTCTGGATGTGGGCGTCGCTGGGCTGAGCCAGCATTTATTGGCCATCCCTATTTGCCCTTAAGAAGGTGGTGGTGAGCTGCCTTCTTACACTGCTGCAGTCCATGTGGTATAGGTACACCCACAGTGCTGTTAGGGAGAGAGTTCCAGGATTTTGACCCAGCGACAGTGAAGGAACGGTGATATATTTCCAAGTCAGGATGGTGAGTGACTTGGAGGGGAACTTCCAGGTGGTGGTGTTCCCATGTGTCTGCTGCCCTTGTCCTTCTAGATGGTAGTTGTCGTGGGTTTGGGAGGTGCTGTCTAAGGAGCCTTGGTGAGTTGTTGCAGTGCATCTTGTAGATGGGACACACTGGTACTATTGTATGTCAGTGGTGGAGGAAGTGAATATTGAAGGTAGTGGATGGGGTGCCAGTCAAGTGGTCTGCTTTGTCCTGGATAGTGTTGAACTTCTTGGATATCGTTGGAGCTGCACTCATTCAGATACAATACGAATGAAATCCCGGGTCTGGCCTGGGACTGGTGTAGCTCAAGATCCTTGAGCTGGTAGAGGGCATGAATTTTCTAATTCAACTTTCCCAATAAGCTGTATATTTTTTGGATGGTTTTTGCAGAGAGAAGCGAGTTGGGATCGATCTGGTGCATGATGAGGTGGAGAGGGAACTGCTGAAGGAAGTTGAGGTTATCCAGGGTATCATGGCTTTGCTGAATCGCACCATTGATCAAACAGAGGAGCAGCTCAGGTCAGTGAACTCTTGCTGGTCGATGAACAGTGGCCTGTGACAGGATGTTCTGGAATTACAGGCCATATTGTGGGGGAGAGGGAGAGAGGGAGGGCCCCTGGGAGAACATAATAACCCAGAGGGGTTATTCAAGAAATGTGTTGGTGAAAAACAGTGGCCTGATTACTGATTGGAAATTCTTCTCCATTTCAGGCTAGTAGGTTTTGGGATTGACAAAAGAATAATTGGGGAAGTGGGCAGGAAGCAAAAAGTTTTGCCTCCAAAATGTTTTGAAGGTGTTGGCTGTGGTTCAGTGGGTAGCACTCTCACCTCCGAGTCACGAGGTCATAGGTTCAAGTCCCACTCCAGAGACTTGAGCACATAATCCAGGTTGGCACTCGCTGTGCAGTACTGAGGGAGTGCTGCACTGTCAGAGGTGTTGTTTCTTGGGTGAACTGTTAAAGCAAAGCTCCTTGGCTCTCAGGTGGACGTCAAAGTTTCCACAGCCGCTATTGGAAAAGAGCAGGGGAGTTCCCCCACAGTCCTGTGGCCAGCATTTATCCCTCAACCAACCTCACGAGAAACAAATGATCTGATCATCAGCATTATGTTAGTGAGATCTTGCTGAATACAAATTGGCTGCCTTGTTTCCTAATGAGTCTTTTCTTTCCTCATCTGTAATAACTTGCAAAAAATTCTGCTAAACTCTCTTTTCATTCAACCTCCAGGTTAAATCGTTCCGCTAAGTTTTACTTGGAGAAGGATCTGAAAGACAAATCCATTGCTCTGAAAGTGGACAAATTCACTGCCAATCTGACCAACAACTCTCCAAACATTGACTACTCACCTAATGTGGTCAGGATCGAGGGCAAGTAAGCATGCTTCATGTTCTCACTGTGCAACAGCATGAAATATAAACCTGTTTTAATGAGCTGGAACTCTAGACAGAGTGACCTTTTTTATTCTTTGGGCTTTGCTGGCTGAGCCAGCATTTATTTCCCGTTCATAATTGCCTTTGAGAAGGTGGTGGTGAGCTGCCTTCCTGAACCACTGCAGTCCATGTGGTGTAGGGAGGGAGTTCCAGGATTTTGACCCAACGACAGTGAAGGAACAGTGATTATAGTTCCAAGTCAGGATGGTGTGTGGTAATAACTGTGATAACTATGTTATTGGAGGGTGACTTGTATTTGATCTGGTGTTCAGGGGATCTAGGCTGTGGAATCCATCCCATTGATACCAAGCTCTACATTCCACACAGGCGCCTGTAAAAGGCCAGAAACACTGGTGCCCAGAGGTGTTGCTTCCCCCAGCAACTGGAATGATCCCTTCCTTCCAGTAATGTGGAGTTGCCAGCTCTGCAATAGAAAGGAGGGATGATTCCTCCTGACAAATGTCACTTAGCTGGCATCAGACAGAATACCTTCCTGATTAAGCTAAGGTGGGTTAACCACTAAAAAACCTATTACCAGATCATCACTCTCAGTCACATGCACTGGTCATTGGCATGACTGTTATGGCACAACCGATGGTAAATGCTGAGTTGTTCAAATCCCAAAGGGAAACTTGAAACAACTGCCACAACCTGTTTTCCAATTGCATAAATTTCGAGGTGCATGCCTTGAATTCAGTACTAATAAGACCACCAGGTCTTATAGGTTTATACAAAACTAGATTAAACATTTATTAATAGAAGAATGACTTTAAATACATACGTAGATCTAAAAATTACTAGTTTGATAACTTCTAAATCCCCTACTTAATCTGACTTCCAGTTATACTTTTGTTAAGGCAACAGTAAGACACATTTTTAAAATACCCAGGCAAAGTGAACAATACCCTGTACAGTCGAATGCAAAGTGTGTTCTCTTACCTTCAGTCCCTGAAGGGAGCAGTTTGATACATACAGGCTGAAGATGTTTCACACTTGTTGAATCATAGACTGCCTACCCTTACACACAGCCTTCACTCATTTATACATATTTTCCTCTTTGAATGCAAATACGCATTGTTTCACTATGTCTTTGGACTTTACCTCCCTGATAATAAAAATCTCTCATAGCACTAAGTTTTAGCAGTAATCTTTGGGAAAAATAAACATGCTGTTTCTAAACTTCACCTGACTAGGTGACACATTTCACCCCTCCTTTGAAAACAATCTAGTTTAGTTTATTAAAAAATGCAAATTTCCTTTTATATGCTACATTCTAAATTTTCCCCATATTTACCATGTTTACATCAAAGCCTTCAAACCAGCTGCTATGGACATTACTATATCTTCCTGACAAAGACACAGGGGTAATGGTGGGTGTTCTGCTGCTGCTGGAGGTGAGAGGTGCAAATTTCATGAAAGGCCCCATTTTCAGGTTACTGTTTGTCTTGTATTGCAGGACATTGAAGATTTAATTTTGACACAGTACATTTAGGAGAAACTATCTTCAATGGCAGAAGGATCAGTAGGTAACCAGAGGGACATGGATTTAGGATCATTGCCAAAAGAACCAGAGGGATGGTACAATTTTTTTACACAGCGAGTTGTTGCAATCTGGAATGTGCTGCCTGAAAGGGCGGTAGAAGCAGATTTAATTGGAACTTTCAAAAGGGAATTAGATAAATAATTGAAAATGAAAAAAAATTGCAGGGGTGGGGAAAGGGCAGGGGTTAGTGGAACTAATTGGATAGCTCTGTCAAAGAGCCAACGGAGCATGGTAGGCTGAATGGCTTCCTTCACCACTGTACAATTCTATAACTCATTGCATTCATTACCCCAACTTGTCAGTATCTTCAAGGAAGTAAGGGTAAAGTGGGATAATAGTGAGGGAATCTAGAACAAGGGGGAAAATCTTAAAATTAGAGTCAAGCCATTCAAGAGCAAAATCAGGAAGCACTTCTTCACATAAGGGGTAACCTGGAACTCTCTGTGGATGCTGAGGCTTTTAAGACAGATTTTAAGATTGGGAAGGGTATTTGATGAGCAGATCTTGACAAAACCTGCTCTCTAAGAATTTTGATGAAAGTTGAGAGGGTCATGAACAATGAGAGTCACTCCTTGTCTCAGTATTACTGTTGGATGTGTTCAGAGAAAAGGCTACAATCGCTCAGACTCAGGACAAATTGCTTCTTGAACTTGTTTGTGCCATTCTGTATGAGAATTTTGAAGAGGTTTTTGATGTATGGATGAAGATAGGCAGTTAGGATGGGACTCACTGACTGATTAATTTAATGCATTGAAATAGTTTTTAACACATTTAATTAAAGCTAGATCTCTGTGATAGGGTAACTCTTTCTTTTATTGTTATTATTAATTTACATTTTTTTAAAATTACTGATCAACGTATCCAAAACAAATTCCTGTATAGATAATAAAAGTAACTGAATTAAATTAAATTTTCATTCAGCAAGGGTATCAAAGGACATGGAGCAAGCAGGCTGGGGTTGAGGGACAGATTAGCCATGATCTAACCAAATGATGGAGCAGGCTTGAGGGGCTGATTGGCCTCCACCTGTCCTTACATGACAGGAGCGAGGTGCTGAATGGCTGCCTTCTGTTCTGGTGTTCCATCCTCAATATCTTTACTCTGTTTTTACAGCTCGGTCACCCCTCAGGAGTGGCAAGATTTCACCAACACAAATATCGTGAATGCTGACAAACAGAAAAATAACTCAACTACAATGCGCTCCCTGATTGATGGCATCTTATCACAAACAACAGACGATATGCAGAAACAAGTGGAGGCCGTGAATCGTGCCTTTAAATTCCGCATTCAAGAAACAAGAGATGCAAAATGCAAACTGGAAAAGCATCTCAATAAGGCAGGTGCCTGTAATGTCTCTGTTGTCATGGAGACACCAATCATGGCAACTCCTGTCTCGGTGGGGGTGAGGAGGGTGCAGCTCATATTCTCTCCATCGCTACGACCATCCAGTTCCACCTCTGTAACATTGTCCATAAACAGCCTTGCCTCAGCTCACCTGAAATCCTCATCCATTCTTTCTTGTCACCTCCAGATTTGACTAGTATAGTTGTTTGGTAATAAAGAACTTGAGCATTGTTGAAAAAAGAGACATGCTGTCAAAGCTTTTTATCTTGCACTCATCAGGACAGAATTGCAGGAATACTAAATTTCAAATTTCGTTCCCCATGACATTGCCTCGGCCAGTCAGAGTCAACTATTCAGCACCTTTTTCTCATGCAGTATAAATTGTTGTTCCCTTTGAGATTTGGCATTCTTGCATCTGTCCTGATGAGCCAAAAAGTTTCGACAGCCTGTCTACTTTTTTAGCAATACTGATTTAAATTCCCCAGTTACCATGGTGGGATTTGAGTTCATGCCTCTAGAGCATTAATCCAGGCCTATGGATTACTAGTTCCATAACAACCCCGCTATGCTACTTAATTGACACCCCAGTGGACATCGCTGTTTAGGCCAGCATATATTGTCTATCCCTAGTTGCCCTTGAGAAGATGGTGGTGAGCTGCCTTCTTGAACTGCTGCAGTCCATGTGCTGTAGGGACACCCATAGTGCTGTTAGGGAGGGAGTTCCAGGATTTTGACCCAGCGACAATGAAGGAATGGCGATATATTTCCAAGTCAGGATGGTGAGTGACTTGGAGGGGAACTTCCAGGTGGTTGGTTGTGGAATCGCTTAGCTCTGTCTATCACTTGCTGCTTCCACTGTTTAGCACATTAGTAGTCCTGTGTTGTAGCTTCACCAGGTTGACACCTCATTTTCTGACGTGCCTGGTGCTACTCCTAGCATGCCCTCCTGCACTCTCCATTGAACCAGTGGAAACAGCTTCTCCCTCCAAGCTCTATCAATATCCTTCATCATTTTAAACACATCAATTAAAACTTTCCTTAACCATATCCATCTGAAGTGAACAATTCCAACTTCTCCAATCTCATCCCTGCTCCATCCTAGTAAATTTCTTCTGCATCCTCTTTAAGGTATTGACATCCTTCCACAGTGCAATGCCCAGAGTTGAACACAATAACTGAGGTCTAACCAGTGGTTTACTACCTTGACCCGCGCCAGGATGGGGTGGGTCAGTTGGTGAGAACATGAGAGCAATGAAGAAATTTTCAGGATGGTGGAGGAGGAAAGATCGTCAGTGAAACATCATCAAGAACAGGCAACGAGGTTCGATTGGCCATTTCTAAGGCATGGGGACTTGCTGAAGGAGGTGATTGAAGGAAGATTAGAGGGATGGAGACCAAGACGGAGAAAGGGAATGATGGTGTTAAACAACTTGAAATTGGAAGTAGGAGGCTCCTGCAAGCAACTGAAGAGGAAAGCGCAAGACTGCGAGGAGAGGAGAAATGAGCAGGGAGGTGCCCTCAGGCAGATCACTTTACACTTTACACCATGTGGTTGCTGAGCTCAGGCAGGTATCTATTTGTGCAACTTCCTTACTTTTGTATTCTAGGCCTCTTGTCATGACCACATAAAAGGCATTGCTTCAAAGTGGTCTGTGAGCCAAATATTTGTGTGTGTTTACATGTAGCCCCTTGCTTAACTTGCAAGTGATTACATTTTGAAATAACCAGTAGCAAAGCTTTACCCTTAAACAAGATAAATGTTCATTCATTGCAAATAGACTGCTGTAAGTGACTTAAGTAAAAGCGATAAAGTTATCAACGGAGATACAAATACAAATGCAGAGAAGGATAAAAGATACTTATAAAGGTGAGATTTTAAATCAGTCTCAGTAGCTTGCATTTGAAGTTTTGGTTGTCTGTAGTGAAGGGTCGAAATTGAAGAGTTGGTTCAGCAGCTGTAATGGCTTCTGTAGTAATTAGTCAGTATTTGCCTCTTGAGGTTGGCTCAGTCAGTAGAGCAGTTTTGGGGAGTGAGTGAAGGCCCCTTTTTGCTGGTTCTGCCGGCATGACACTTGAAGATGAACTGGCTTTCTTCTTCAGCAGAACAGTGATGATTTCTGGACTACTTCCTCTGTGACTCCCGGTGACAGAGAGAAACCCAGCTCTCACATGCTGTTCACAATCAGTTCAGCTGAGAGCTGTGGCTGGAACTGTCTTCTGGAGGCCCCCTGGGTTCTCTGCACAAAATTGCTGTTCTCAGCCAGACTTTATGCTTAAAATGGCTGCTATCCTAAACTATCAAATCATACCTCCATATTAAGTATTGGGTTAGCCCAGGTCTGGGGGCATAGTCCCATCCATTGTCTTTTAGCCAAGGTCATTAACATTCTCAATGTCTCAGCCATTAAATTAATGGTTCCCATTCTTCCAGGTTAGGTAAGATAGGAAAGAACTATCCACACCTCCTGGGAAGCCATTGTAATTGAGTTGCAGTTTACCTGTTTTTAAATTCATTCTTGGGATGTGGGCTTCGCTGGCTGAGCCAGCATTTATTGCCCATCCATAGTTGCCCTTGAGAAAGCGGAGGTGAGCTGCCTTCTTGAACTGCTGCAGTCCATGTGGTGTAGGTACACCCACAGTGCTGTCAGGAAGGGAGTTCCAGGATTTTGACCCAGCGACAGTGAAGGAATGGTAATATATTTCCAAATCAGGATGGTGAGCGGCTTGGACAGGAACTTTCAGGTGGCGGTGTTCCCATCTTTCTCTTGCCCTTGTCCTTCTAGATGCTAGTCATCGTGGATTTGGAAGGTGCCTTCTAAGGAGCCTTGGTGAATTCCTGCAGTGCATCAGATGGTACACACACAGCTGCTACTGTATGTCGATGGTGGAGGGAGTGAATGTTTGTAGAAATGGTGTCAATAAAGCAGGCTGCTTTGTCCTGAATGATGTTGAGCTTCTTGAGTATTGTTGGAGCTGCACTCATCCAGGCAAGTGGGGAGCATTCTATCACACTCCTGACTTGTGCCTTGTAGATGGTGGACAGGCTTTGGGGAGTCAGGAGGTGAGTTACTCATCGCAGGATTCCTAGCCTCTGACCTGCTCTTGTAGCCACAGTATTTATATGGCTAGTGCAGTTCAGTTTCTGGTCAATGGTAACCCCCAGGATGTTGATAGTGTGGGATTCAGTGATGGTAATGCCATTGAATGTCAAACGGCGATGGTTAGATTCTCTCTTGTTGGAGGTGGTGATTACCTGGCACTTGTGTGGCGTGAATGTTATTTGCCACCTATAAGCCCAAGTCTGGATATTGTCCAGGTCTTGTTGCATTTGGGCATGTACTGCTTCAGTATCTGAGGAGTTGTGAATGGTGCTGAACATTGTGCAATCATCAGCAAACATCTCCACTTCTGACCTTATGATGGAAGGAAGGTCATTGATGAAGCAGCTGAAGATGGTTGGGCCGAGGACACTACCTTGAAGAACTCTTGCAGCGATGACTAGGCACTGAGGTGATTGACCTCGAACAATCATAACCATCTTCTTTTGCGCTAAGTATGACTCCAACCAGTGGATAGTTGTCCCCTGATTCCCATTGACTCCAGTTTTTCTCGGGCTCCTTGATGCCACACTCGGTCAAATGCTGCCATGATGTCAAGGGCAGTCACTCTCACCTCACCTCAGGAGTTCAGCTCTTTTGTCCATGTTTGAACCAAGGCTGTCCTGAGTTACTGGTGGAACTCAAACTGGGTGTCAGTGAGCAATTTTTGCTCAGCAAGTGCTGCTTGATAGCACTGTTGATGACCCCTTCCATTATTTTACTGATGATGGAGAGTAGACTGTAATTAGCTGGTTTGGATTTGTCTTGCTTTTTGTATACAGGACATACCTGGGCAAGTTTCCACATAGCTGGGTGGATGCCGGTGTTGTAGCTGTACTGGAACAGCTTGGCTAGGGATGCAGCAAGTTCTGGAGCACAAGTCTTCAGTACTATTGCGGGAATATTGTCAGGGCCTATAGCCTGTGAAGTATCCAGTGCTTTCAGCTGTTTCTTGATATCATGTGGAGTGAATTGAATTGGCTAATGGAGTGAATTGAATTGGCTAATGGAGTGAATTGAATTGGCTAAAGACTGGCAACTGTGATGCTGGGGACCTCTGGAGGAGACCGAGATGGTTCATCCACTCGGCATTTCTGGCTGAAGATCGTAACCAATGCTTCAGCCTTATCTTTTGCACTGATGTGCTGGGCTTCGCCAATTTTGAAGATGGGGATATTTGTGGAGCCTCCTCCTCCAGTCAGTTGTTTAATTGTCCATCATCAGCCATGACTGGATGTGGCAGGACTGCAGAGCTTAGATCTGATCTGTTGGTTGTAGGATCATTCAGCTCTGTCTATCACTTACTGCTTATGCTGTTTGGCACACAAGTAGCCCTGTTTTATAGCTTCACCAGGTTGACACCTCATTTTTGCCTGGTGCTGCTCCTGGCATGCCCTTCTGCACTCTTCATTGAACCAGGGTTGATATTATGGCTTGATGGTAATGGTAGAGTGGGGGTATGCCAGGCCATGAGGTTACAGATTGTGTTTGAGTACAATTCTGCTGCTGCTGATGGCCCACAGCTCCTCATGGATGCCCAGTCTTGATGCTAGATCTGTTCGAAATCTATCCCATTTAGCACAGTGGTAGTGCCACACAACCCAATGGAGAGTATGCTCAGTATGAAGATGGGACTTCATCTCCACAAGGACTGTGAGGTGGTTACTCCTACTGATACTGTCATAGACAGATGCATCTGTGGCAGGCAGGTTGGTGAGGATAAGGTCAAGTATGTTTTTCTGTCCTGTTCATTCCCTCATCACCTGCTGCAGAGCCAATCTAGCAGCTATGATCTTTAGGACTCGGCCAGCCACACTTGGTGATGGACATTGAAGTTCCCCACCCAGAGTACATTCTGCACCCTTGCCACCCTCAATGCTTCCTCCAAGTGATGTTCAACATGGAGGAGCACTAATCAGCTGAGGGAGGGCGGTACATGGTAATCAGCAGGAGGTTTCCTTGCTCCTGCTTTGACCTGATGCCATGAGACTTCATGGGGTCCAGAGTCAATGTTGTGGATTCCCAGGGCAACTCCCTCCCGACTGTATACTAATGTGCCGCCACCTCTGCTGGGTCTGCCCTGCTGGTGGGACAGGACATACCCAGGGATGGTGATGGTGGTGTCTGGGACATTATCTGTGAGGTATAATTCTGTGAGGATGACTATATGTCAGGCTGTTGCTTGACTAGTCTGTGAGTCAGCTCTTCCAATTTTGGCACCAGATGTTCGTAAGGAGGACTTTGCAGTGTTGACAAAGCTGAGTTTGCCATTGTTATTTCCAGTGCCCAGGTCCATCAGTTTCATTTGATGGCATACAAAGTCTTCATTTCAGAGGGCAGTTAAGAGACAGTACTGTCAATCTGGAGTCACAGGTAGGCCAGACCAGGTAAGGACAGCAGTTTTCCTTCCCTAAAGGACTTAGTGAACCAGATGGGTTTTTAAAAAATTGTTTCATCATTCTAGATTTTTATTGAATTCAAATTCCACCATCTGCCATGGTGGGATTCGAACCCAGGTCAAGCTAAACCAGAGCATTACCCTGGGTCTCTGGATTACTAGTCCAGCGATGATACCATTACAGCATCATGCTCACTGAATTTCAAATGTCTGGATATGTCTGCTTGCAATCCACTTGCAGCCTTCTACAAGCTTGACCACATTGCATTTATAGAAGACCAGGTGAATTTTGGCAGCAATTTTTAAGGCTGCAAACTGTCCATTTATGAGAAAGATTAGCTTTTTTATAATACCTATAATATCACAAATACACGTTTGTGACACTATTAATAAAGCTGAGGATCAGTTTGCTTGTTTAAAAGCCTTCTCAACTTGTCCTTCCACTTCCAAAGATTTGTGCCTATACACCCCCAGGTCTTTCTGTTCCTGCACCCCTTTAACATTGTAGCCTCATGCTTCCTAGCAAGATGACCCACTTCACAGTTCTGTGTTAAACTATATCTGCCATGTGTCTGCCCATTTCCCCAGTCTGTCTCTGTTCTCCTGAGGTTTACTATGTTTCCAAGTTTTGAGTTATTTGCAAACTTTTGAAGTGATGCGGGACCAAGTGCAGGTCATTAATAGATATGCAGTGATGTTCTGAACAATTTTATTCACTTCTTAGCTTCCGTACTATTTGTGTTTATGGAGCTTTCACTCTTCCGCAGGTGCTGGATGAGATTTCATCTCAGGAAAAGAACATTGACCTGCTGAAAAAGGCTATCATGGATGAGGAAGGACCCATGATGGTGGCTCAGACACGCCTGGACACACGGACCAAACGGCCGAATGTGGAGCTAGTCCGAGATCCGGCACAGTATCGGCTGATCAGTGAGGTGAAAGAGATCATGGATAATGTGAACAGGTGAGTTACAGAACTTTGGTTGTGGGTGGGGTGGGTGGGGGACTGAGGAGCAAGCATCAGATGAAGATTTGTTGAATTTGACAGTATAGGCATGGCGTTCAGAGGGGGAGAGAACATTCTGATTCACCCCCATACTGCAGAAACAGAAGTGAAACGTAAAAAGCTCTGCACCATTACTGGCAGACGGCTACAATCATATAGCACAGAAAGGAGGCCATTTGGCCGCTTCTGTATGCGGCAGCTCTTTGAAAGAGCTTTCCTATTAGTCCTGTTCTCCTGTGCCCTTTCTCCATAATGCTGTAAATGTTTCGTGTGTTTGAGACAGTGTAGAGGGAGCTTTGCTCTGTATCTAACCCCGTGCTGCACCTGTCCTGGGAGTGTTTGATGGGGACAGTGTAGAGGGAACTTTATTCTGTATCTAACCCCGTGCTGCACCTGTCCTGGGAGTGTTTGATGGGGACGATGTAGAAGGAGCTTTATTCTGTATCTCATCCCGTGTCTACCTGTCCTGGAAGTGTTTGATGGGGACAGTGTAGCGGGAACTTTATTCTGTATCTAACCCCGTACTGCAACTGTCCTGGGAGTGTTTGATGAGGACGGTGTAGAGGGAGCTTTACTCTGTATCTAACCCCGTGCTGCACCTGCCCTGGGAGTGTTTGATGGGGACAGTGTAAAGGGAGCTTTACTCTTCTCTAACCTTGTGCTGGAATTAAAGTGGATCAGGGTTTAATTTTGAGAATTGAGGTGTTGTTTTGGGAAGGAATTATTCACTTTCTTAAAACACAATGGTGGGACTGAGTGTTTTGCTGTACAGGCTGCGGGAGACTCTGGCACAGGCTGAGGCTGAACTGAGGGGCCTGAGACGGAATCAATTGGCTTTAGAGGAGGAGATTGAAGTCAAGACTAACAGCTTGTACATCGATGATGTTCAGTGTATGAATTTGAGGAACTCCATTTCCATCAATCACTTCTAGCAATACAGAACCGCACAGCTCTGTGAGATTGTCGGGACTGCTTGTGTAAGCAAACTGCTTTAATGTACCATAAATAACACTTTATAACACAGTGAGGTTGGCTTTTACTTTTATTTCTTTACCTTTGCTTGTTGGCTACACCACTTCCTAATGTATCTATGTAAAACTGTCAGAAATATTAATAAATCCATTTAAAATAAAATTATTTCACGACTTTTAATTCTTGTTCATGGCCATAGTCTCCAGTCAAACTGACACTGTGGCAGGGACTTTCTGTGCCCGCCGGCATTGGGCGTGTTGAGTGGTGTGAGCAGACAATATGGCGAGAAGGCCTAAAATCGGTTTCACGACATCGTAAACCTGTTAGTGATGGTCCGTTCTGCCCACCGATGTCGGGCTGCATTTCCCGGTGTCGGATGTTGGGAACCTCATTGTAAAACATCAGAATTTTATTATAAGGCCAGCCCGCTGGACTCATCCAGGAAAACACGCTGATGTGTTTCACAACAGTATATCGAAGGCACGCAGTTGGCTGGCTGTACCTCACTCGGGACTTTGAGGTTTGTTTGCCTATCTTGCTTCGGGCAGAACTCAGTCATCAGTGCCAGGCTTCGCAGACAGCACCACATCAGTTTTAGGGGGGCTCACGGGCAGGTCTCTACCTATCAGATCAGCTGTGTGTGTGTGGCTTTTCAATGGCTGCAGGGCTAGGTCTTGCTTGGGAAAAGGGAAGAAGTGGCCTCAGGCAAGGGAAGAGGCTGCAGGACAAGAGCTGTACTGGGGAAGGGGGGTATCCCAGGGTGGGTGTGGGGGCACATGTTCATCTGTGCAAGTGGCCTCAAGATGGTGAGGGCTGAGAAAGCAGTCTCCAGAGGAGAGGAGGCCAGATGGAGATGTGAGGGTATGTGTGTGGAAATGGATAGTGATGTTCCTTGAGCTGGCAGTGAGTGAGATGCCAGTGAATGTGTGAGTTTAGAGTGATGAGATGGTTGTCATACCTTGGCTGCACAGATGAGATCATTCATCCTCTTTCTGCATTGGATGGACAGCCTCTTCTGTGCAGCGTTGGTACTGATCCCACTACCATTGCTTACCAAGCCGGAGTGATAATGTTGCTGCCCCTCCTGTGGCCAGAGCGGGGGTAGAGGACATCGCAGCAGCCTCCAGGGTATCCAAAAGGCGCTCGAGGGCTGCAGTCTTTCGGGGCCATGTCTTTGCTGCGATCCTGGGCTGGGAGCGCTGAATGCGGCTGTGTTTTAAATACGCCGCCTGGCGTGATGAAGCAATGAGGTGACGGCATGGTGGGGGAATTGGAGCCTGCCCGCCATGGAATCGGTGTGTTTCCCGGGAATGCATAATTAATGCGGCGGGTTTGGGACGATATAATGTGAAAAGCCGCCATTGCGGCCGGCAGTTTCCGCTCACGACTGCACCTAGAACAAATCTGGGATGGTTCCATCCTGTATAGAAGAGTTGGCAACTCTGGTTGTCTGGCGGTAGAGGCGGAGTTCATCACATGACCTAAAAACAAAAAACTGCGGATGCTGGAAATCCAAAACTAAAACAGAAATACCTGGAAAAACTCAGCAGGTCTGGCAGCATCGACGGAGAAGAACACAGTTGATGTTTCGAGTCCTCATGACCCTTCAACAGACCTAAGTAAAAATAGGAGAGGTAGTTCTGTTTTTGTCATCGCGTGACCTCCTGCCTCTAACTACCCTGCCCTCACTCTTGCTATTGGTCATCTGACCTGCCACTCCACATGGAGGCCTGTCTCCACAATCTCACCAGTGGCTGCACAGCCTGCACATTTAAGCTGTCCTAATTGGATGATTCTTTAATGCAGTCAACCAGTAATTCTCCCCCATCTCTGGTATTGTCCAAATGAATAAGCAAAACTATTCAAAGACATTTTTTGAAAGGCTTTGTTTAATTCTCCTCCTGTGAAATATTTCTCCCAGGTGTTGCTCCCAGCAGTGTTCTCAGTCTTTAATTTCTGGAGACTCCAAGACATTCCTGGAGGGTTGGCGACCTCTATCCTAGCCTGCCTCTGCCTATATCTGCCCACCGCCACCCCCCACCCCCCCGCAAAAAAAAAGCTGACCAATACTCTCACATAGGAAATCACTGGGCTTCCAGTCAACAACTACCCCTCTGTCCCCCACCCTCCATGACCCTGCACTATCCCACTCGCAATGTGACTGGAAAATCCAGTGTGCACAAAGTGTTTTAAACTGGGCCAGCCAATATTTAACCCTATTTTAGACCAGAGAGAAGAAAGTAATTTGGACTTTTAAGAACAGAGAGAGTTACTTGGGGAATAGCATAACGTTCTGTGGGATACTCAGTGAAGATGAATACACAAACAAACATAAACAGAATTACCTGGAAAAACTCAGCAGGTCTGGCAGCATCGGCGGAGAAGAAAAGAGTTGACGTTTCGAGTCTTCATGACCCTTCGACAGAACTTGATTTGACTCGAAGGGTCATGAAGACTCGAAACGTCAACTCTTTTCTTCTCCGCCGATGCTGCCAGACCTGCTGAGTTTTTCCAGGTAATTCTGTTTTTGTTTTGGATTTCCAGCATCCGCAGTTCTCTTTGTTTTTATCTCTGTGTTTAACAAACAAACATGCCAGTCTGAATTCACAATTAGTAGAACCAGCAGATAAACCAGGTAAGACTTCCTCTGGTTGCTAGTCACTGTGACATCAATATGGCAATGAGGAACTTTGTTCTTCCCACAAACAGAATCTTCCAAACCTGCCCAGAGCAGTGAAATGACCTTTACACAGCGGGGAACTCTGAAACCATGTGGGTGAATTTAGAATAGCAAATACATTAGAATCCGCATTTCCATAGTGTCTTTTACAACTCATTCCAAAGGTCTTTCCAGCTAGTGAAGTACTTTTGAAGTGCAGTCACTTTTATAATGTAGGAAACACAGCAGCCAATTTCCACACAGCAAGATCCCACAAACAGCAATGTAATAACGCCCAGAAAATCTCTTTTTATGATTTTCTTTTTCTTTATTCTTTTCTGGGATGTAGGCATTTGTAGCCCTTCCCTAACTGCCCTTGAACTGAGTGGCTTACCCCACCATTTCAGAGGGCAGTTAAGAGTCAACCACATTGCTGTGGGTCTGGAGTAACATGTAGACCAGACTGGGTAAGGATGGCAGATTTCTTTCCCTAAAGGACATTAGTGAACCAGATGGGTTTTTATGTTAATCGACAATGATTTCATAGTCGCCATTACTGAGGTTAGCTTTTCAATTCCAGATTTATTAATTGAATTTAAATTGCACCAGCTGCTGTGGTGGGATTTGAACCCTTGTTCATTTGAACATTAGCCTGGGCCTTTGTGTACTAGTCCAGTGACAGTACCACCTTCTCTGTTGATTAAGGTATAAATATTAGCCAGGACACTGGGGACCAATTCCCCTGCTCTTCTTCCAATAGTGAGCAAGAGAGCTTTTATGTCCACTTGAGAGGGAAGACAGGGTCTCAGTTTAATATCGTATCTGAAAGATGGCATATCCGACAGTGCAGAACTCCCTCAGTACTGCACTGGGAGCGTCATCTCAGTTTTTGTGCTTGAGGCTCTGGAGTGGAGGTTGAAATCTCAACCTTCTGATTCAGAGGCGACAACGTTACCCAAGGAGCTAATTTCTGTTGGTGGTTCTGCTGCTTGTCCGGTTTAACAATGGAAGAATCCCAGGAAAATGATCTGGTGACCTGTTTTCTTGACTATTTTCCATTTGACATCTGTATCAGCCGGTCAGCCACATCACCAGCTGCTCAGTTCAATATTCCAGGGGCTCGCAAGGTCCCCTAGAGTGCAGTAGCCCCATTAGCTGGAGTTTATGAAGGATTCACACCACATCACGTGTCCATTCAACTCCTGAAATATAACTGAAAACCAAACTGATTCAGGCTAAAATCACAATTTGTATTTATTTAGCTTTAAAAAATACACAGGATAAGGATGCAGCCAACAATATTTTCATCCATGTAGGAAATTATGTCTATTAAAGATCCCTTAAAGTCCTAGCCTGGCGTGATTGAATTTCTTTCTTCAGAGAAAAAAAATCTTAGTTATCTAAGGACACGATGAATTCTACATGGACAGATTTCCACTTCCTTGTAGCCTCCTTCTATTTTCAATTCTTTCTAAATCCTTCAGTGATCATGGGACTGGAACTGTTTTATTTGGAGCTTTCTCCCTCTCTTGAATTTAGGATTACTCATTACAGGTGATGAAAAATGGTATACTGAAAGCAGCAATGCTCTTCTGACACAGAGTCTCCTTTTATGCCATAATCACTCCAAAACCAACCCCGTCCCCACCCCACTATTTTAACCCACATCAGTTGGCAGGAAATGGCTGGATTCAAGTTGGGCTCGCATTTAATTTCCCCTTTGAAGAAAGTGGAATCAAGTAGATGACAAAGATATCTGAACAAACTAACTGTCCCTTAGACACAGGAACACTTTCGCCCAATCAACACATTACATTTTCAAACATTATATTAAGTTCCAGAAACGTTATAGATCGGGTGAGTTACTGAATGAGAATTATTCGCCAGTTGGACCTACTGCATCCCAGGCAAGTGTCTGACTTCTCTTGACTTTTCTCCCCCCATTAACTTCACTGCAATTTGTAAAGGCATTCAAATCCCTGTCTATCCTTCAGTTAAAACGATTAGGGAGGAGCGGGAAGTATTCACATTCATATCAAGATTTCCATTATTCAGTGCCCCTTACATCAGTCAGTCCAATGGCAAACAACAACTTGCATTATATAGCATTTTTAACATAGAAGAAAAGTCCCAAGGCGCTTTGTAGCAACATCAAATAAAATGTGATGCTGAGACACACAAGGTGAGATTAGGGCAGACAATCAAAGCTTGGTCAAAGCAGCAGGTTTAAAGAGCATCTTAAAGGAGGAGAGAGAGGTGGAGCGGTTTAGGGAGGGAATTCCAGAGCTTGGGGCCCAGGCAGCTGAAGGCACCAGCTACCAATAGGAAAGCAAGGAAGCTGGGGGATATGCGAGAGGCCAGAATTGGAGGAACGCTGAGATCTGGGGGGGGTGGGTCTTGGGGCTGAAGGAGATTACAAGGTAGGAAGTGTCATAGAGGGATTTGAACACGAGGTTGAGAATTTTTAAATTAAGTTGCGGCTAGACCAGGGGCCAATGTATGTCAGCGAGCAGAGTGTCACGGGTGAATGAGACTCAGTGTGAGTTAGGGTGGGGGCAGCAGAGTTTCAGATGAGCTGAAGTTAATGGAGGCTGGGAGGCAGACCAGGGGAGCATTGGAAGCAAAACATTGTGATCAGAATCTATTCAGTAGCAACAGAGTTAGAATCACTCTGGACGAAATTAACAACTGCAATTTCATCTTTCAGTAATGAAAAGTTTCACTAATGTTGCAGCTACGGTTTTAAATGTGGAACTTTAGACCTTCCATCATCTTTCTTTTGCATTGTACAAATGTTTTTCCACGTTCTACAATTGGTGAGTAGTTCTGATAGTGTTCGGCGTAGTTCCACATCATAACCCTGCACTGGGAATAATCAATAGGTCAGTAATTGATTCAGGAGAGTTTTAGAATTCAGCAATGGATGACTGAGAAATTGATAAAGGGAGAGAATATGAACGTGAACTAATAAGAAACATAAAGACAAATTGTAAAAGCTTCTACGGGTATGTAAGGTTAGTGGAAATAAATGTGGGTCCCTTAGAGGCCAGAGAAATCATAATGAGGAATAAAGAAATGGCAAACATTAAATAACTAGAACTTATATTTACACAGTTAGTGCCTTAAACATGTTAAAACATTCCAAGGCTTCATAGAAGTGTTATTTTAAAAAATCCCAAATACTTTTGTATCAGTCTTCATGGTAGAAAACATCTTGAAAATAGTGGGGAACTAATGGTCTAGTGAGATTGAGGAACTTGGAATAATCAGTATAAATAACTGAATAGTACTGGCAAAATTAACAAGACCAAAAGCTGACAAAGTCCCTGGGACCGTGATGGCCTACTTCATGATGTTTTAAAGAGGTAAATGCAAGGAAAGTGGATGCATTGGATGTGACCTTCCAGATTTCCTTAGATTCTAGAAATGATCCTTGTGGATTGAAGGTAGCAAACGTAATCATGTTACTCAAGAAAGGAGGGATAAACTAAATGGAGAACTAGAGGCCAGTTGACTTCACATTAGTAACGGGGAAAATGCAGGAATATTTTATTAGTAACGTGGTAATTGGCACTTAGAAAATCATCATGTGAACAGGCAAAGTCAGTGTGGATTTATAAAAAGGAAAGTGAGTTTGACAAATCTATTAGAGTATATTTGAGGATGGGGTAGATAAAGAGGAATCAGTAGATGTGGTATACTTGGATTTTCAAAAAGCATTCAATAAGGTGCCACACAGCAGTTTATTACACAAAATTAGGTCTCATGGGATCGGGGGTAATATATTAGCAGGATTGAGGATTGGTTAACAGACAGAAAACAGAATAGGAATAAACAGGTCATTTTCAGGCTGGTAGGTTGGAATCAATGAAGTACTGTAAGGATCAATGCTGGGACGTCAGCTATTTACAATCTATATCTATGATTTTGATGAAGGGACTGAAGTAATGTATCTACGTTTACTGATGAAACAAAGTTATGTGAGAATGTAAACTGTAAAGAGCTTGCAAAGAGGTTACAGGAGTGGACAAGAATGCTGGATAAGGCAGAGAAGTGTGAAGTTATTTAATTTGGTAGGAAAAATAGAAAAGCAGAATATTTTTTCAATGCTGAGAGTCTGGGAAATGTTGGCATTTAGAGGGACCTGGGTGTCACTGTGTCATTTTCAGGTTGGCAAGATGTGACAAGTGGTGTGCCACAGGGATCAGTGCTGGGGCCTCAACTTTTTACAATTTATATAAATGCCTTGGATGAAGGGATCAAATGTATTTTTGCTAAGTTTGCCGATGACACAAAGATAGATAGAAAAGTAAGTTACGGTAGAGGATATAAAGCGTCTACAAAGCGTTTAAATAGGTTAAGTGAGTGGGCAAAAATTTGGCAGATGTAGTATAATGTGGGAAAATGTGAACTTGTCCACCTTGGCAGGAAGAATAGAAAAGCAGCATATTACTTAAATAGCGAGAGATTGCAGAACTCTGCAGTACAGAGGGATCTGGGTGTCTGGTAAATGAATCACAAAAAGTTAGTATATTGTTGTTTCTTGCAAGGGAAATGGAATATGCAGGGAAGTTTTGCCACAGTTGTACAGGGTATTGGTGAGACCACATCTGGGGCACTGTATACAGTTTTGGTCTCTTTTTTTAAGAAAGGACATAATTACTTTAGAAGCAGTTCAGAGAAGGTTCACTTGACTGACACTGGTGATGGGGGAGTTATCTTACGAGGAAAGGTTGGACAGGTTGGATCTGTGTCCACTGGAGTTTAGAAGGCTGAGAGGTGATCCTTTTGAAACTTATAAGATCCTGAGGGGGCTTGACAGGGTGGATGCTGAGAGAATGTTTCCCCGTGTGGGAGAGACTAGAACTAGGGGTCATGGTTTAAAAATAAGGGGTTTCCAATTTAGGACTGAGATGAGAAGAATAATTTCTCTCAGAGGATCGAGAGTCTTTGGAACTCTCTTCCCCAGAGAGTGGTGGAGGCTGGGTCAGCGAATGTATTTAAGACAGAGGTAGATATATTCTTGTTAGGCAAAGGAATCAAACATTATTGGGTGTAGATAGGAATGTGGAATTCGAAACACAAACACATCAGCCATGATCTTATTGAATGGCAGAGCAGGCTCGAGGGGCTGAATGGCCTATTTTTGCTCCCATTTCATATGTTCATAGATTGAGGAGACAAGACCTATATTCCCTAGGGTTTAGAAGAAGGTAAGCTGATTTCATTGAAACATGTAAAATTCTTAAGGAGTTTTAAGGGTAGGTACTGAGAGGTCATTTCCCCTCAGCTGGACAGTTTAGGATAAGGGGTCAGCCATTTTGGACTGAGATGACGATACATTTCTTCATACAGAGGGTTGTGAATCTCTGGAATTCTCTACCTCAGACAGCTATGGATGCTCAGTCACTGAATATATTCAAGACTGAGAGGTCGATGGATTTTTGGAGACTGAGGAATCAGGGATATGGGGATAGTGTGGGAAGCTGTTATTGAGTGTAGAAGATCAGCCCTGATCCTATTGAATGGTGGGCTGGAGGGGCTGAATGGCCTCCTCCTGTTCCTGTGTAACAGGCTCAAGGGGCTGAATGGGCCTCCTCCTGTTCCTGTGTAACATGCTTGAGGGGCTGAATGGCCTCCTCCTATTCCTTCGTAACAGCCATTGAGGGGCTGAATGGCGGTCTCCTGTTTCTGTGTAACAGGCTCAAAGGGCTGAATGGCCTCCACCTGTTCCTAGTGGTCAATTAGACAGGGCGACCAGTGCTTAAAATAAATGAGGTTTATTGACCCAAGGCGGAGTATGTTTAAATGCATTAATGAACTAGTATCAGGACTTGGGTACCAGCCTTTCCCTTCTAACTCTCCAAACTCCACTCCCCAAGTCATCCACTTCCCTGGATTTTATTCTTCATAGGCTGAGTCTTTCCAACTAAGAACTCATTGGCCTTAATTGCCTCTAAAGTTTTACCCCCTTTGCCCCGTTGGCGTTTCTAACATCTACAATTTCTCGAAGTTGCACTGTCATCAATGGATACAGAGCTCCCCAAAATCTACAGCTCGCCTACAGAGCTGCTCCAACTCTGTTATAGCACAAACACACCCAGTAATGACCCCAGAAAGTGGGGATGACTGAACAGGGAGAATCCCCTGGAATGTGTTGGCTCATCCCCAAGAATCCAGAGAGACGTTGATAAGATGTGGGCAGAGATGATGTATTTTGGTAAAAGTGCCAACAGCAGCAATAATACTGAGCTGATGCAGAGAACCGTCCAACCTTAAAGGAGATCGCTTTCGTTAATCGGTTTTTGTCTCATTCCTTTCTTCCGCTGTTGATCAAAAAATCGACACTTTTTCTTCATGAAAGAGAGAGAGAGAAAATATGAAGTGAATTTGTGACAGGTAATCAGAGCCAGAAATTCATTGCCCTGAACCTACTGAAGAAATTCCTAGTTATTGGGTGACTGGGATTCCTTCCAGTGCAGAACTGAGTGAGTGCTACACTTTTGGAGGGTCAATACTGAGGGAGTGCCGCACTGTCAGAGGAAGGTCAGTACTAAGGGAGTGCTGCACTGCTGGAGGGTCAGTACCAAGGGAATGCTGCAGTGTCAGAGGGTCAGTACCGAGGGAGTGCCATACTGTTGGAGGAAGGTCAGTACTAAGGGAGTGCTGCACTATTGGAGGGTCAGTACTAAGGGAGTGCTGCACTGTTGGAGGAAGGTCAGTACTAAGGGAGTGCTGCACTATTGGAGGGTCAGTACTAAGGGAGTGCTGCACTGTTGGAGGGTCAGTACTGACGGAGGGCTGCACTGTCGGAGGGTCAGTACCGAGGGAGTGCTGCACTGTCGGAGGATCAGTATCGAGGGAGTGCTGCACTGTCGGAGGGTCAGTACCGAGGGAGTGCTGCACTGTCGGAGGGTCAGAACCAAGGGAGTGCTGTACTGTCAGGGAGTCAGTACTGGGGGAGTGCCGCACTGTTAAAGCGTCAGTAAAAACCCCATGGTTACAATTTTAAAGAAAAGCAGGGGGAGCGGGGATATCTCCCTGGTCAATATTTATCCTTGAGAGAACAACACTAGCTGGTAATTAACACATTGCAGCTTGTGGGATCTTGCTCTATATGAACTGACTGTTGCCTTTGCTACTTTATAACAATGACTACATTTCAAACGTACTTTATTGGCTGTGACGCATTTTGGAACATTCCAAGCTTGCAATAGGTGCTATAAAAATGCTAATCTTTCTTTCATCTTTACCAGTTTTCAGGGATTTGAGTAATTTTGGAGATTAAATGTATTCCTCTAAGGTAGAGTTATAAATGGTATCAAAGTGATATAGGAGCCCCGATAACTGTTTACCTCATGTTGTTTAAGGAGCTCCAACGGGAGAGCACAGTCACAGATCTGACAACAACCAATTTCATCCAAATCTTCACTCTCGCCAAAGGTGGTGCTGCCTGGTGAGGAGAGGGGAAGAGCACCCAGCTGGTGAGGGGGCAAGGGGCTAAAGAAAGGGGGATCAAAAAGGTGGGAGTAGGAGGTAGAGGGGAGGTGGGAGTAGGAGGTAGAGGGGAGGTGGGAATAGGAGGTAGAGGGGAGGTGGGAGTAGGAGGTAGAGGGGAGGTGGGAGTAGGAGGTAGAGGGGAGGTGGGAGTAGGAGGTAGAGGGGGTGTAGGGTGGAGGGTCTTGGCATAGGGAAGCTCGAAATCTTTCCACCAACCCTGAGAGAGGCTGGCATCCATCCTGTGAAGAGAGAGAGAGAGAGAGTTGGATCTCAGGTCACGCCATCCATAGCTTCTCACTAAAGCTTGCTGGCCTGCCCTTGCCTCAAATCTCTGATCATCCTGCTCCAACTTCCCAGGGTCAATTGTCGACAGACTTTTCGTTCCCTGATTGGCTGACTCTCCACTCTCAGTCTTCTCCCAGTGCTAGTATTTAGTAACTAAAAATTAAACTATTTAAAAATATTTTTAAAGCCTCTACCATGTTTCTCCTGGGTTGTTTTCAGAGTCCTGAAGATTAACCTTCAATATTTGGAGACTCCAGGACAAATCTGGAGTTTTGACAAATCTTATCCTGTTGTTAGGCCCAACCCACCCTCCCCCGGTATTCTGGCCCTGTCCAGTCTCACACCCCCGGTATTCTGGTTGTGTCCAGTCTCACTCCCCCTGTATTCTGGCCCAGCTCAGTCTCACTCCCCCTTGGTATTCTGGCCCTGTCCAGTCTCACGCCCCTGGTATTCTGGCCCTGTCCAGTCTCTCTCTCCCTGTATTCTGGCCCAGCTCAGTCTCACTCCCCCCTGGTATTCTGGCCCTGTCCAGTCTCACTCCCCCCTGGTATTCTGGCCCTGTCCAGTCTCACTCCTCACTCCCCCCTGGTATTCTGGCCCTGTCCAATGTCACTCCCCCCCCCCCCACCACAGTATTCTGGCCCTGTCCAGTCTCACTGCTCCCCCCCGGTATTCTGGGCCTGTCTAGTCTCACTACCCCCCCCGGTATTCTGGCCCTGTCCAGTCTCACTACCCTCCCGGTATTCTGGCCCTGTCCAGTCTCACTACCCCCCCCCCCCCGGTATTCTGGCCCTGTCCAGTCTCACTCCCCCAGTATTCTGGCCCTGTCCAGTCTCACTCCCCCGGTAATCTGCCCTGTCCAGTCTCACTACCCTCCCCCGGTATTCTGGCCCTGTCCAGTCTCACTACCCCCCCCCCCCCCCCCGGTATTCTGGCCCTGTCCAGTCTCACTACCCCCCTGGTATTCTGGCCCTGTCCAGTCTCACTCCGCCGGTATTCTGGCCCTGTCCAGTCTCACTCCCCCAGTATTCTGGCCCTATCCAGTCTCACTCCCTCCCCCGGTATTCTGGCCCTGCCCAGTCTCACTCCCCCCACCGGTATTCTGGCCCTCTCCCGTCTCACTCCCCCGGTATTCTGGGCCTGTCCAGTCTCACTACCCCCCCGGTATTCTGGCCCCGTCCAGTCTCACTACCCTCCCGGTATTCTGGCCCTGTCCAGTCTCACTACCCACCCCGGTATTCTGGCCCTGTCCAGTCTCACTCCCCCAGTATTCTGGCCCTGTCCAGTCTCACTACCCCCCCGGTATTCTGGCCCTGTCCAGTCTCACTACCCCCCTGGTATTCTGGCCCTGTCCAGTCTCACTCCCCTTGGTATTCTGGCCCTGTCCAGTCTCACTCCCCTTGGTATTCTGGCCCTGTCCAGTCTCACTCCGTCGGTATTCTGGCCCTGTTCAGTCTCACTACCCCCCCGGTAATCTGGCCCTGTCCAGTCTCACTACCCCCCCCGGTATTCTGGCCCTGTCCAGTCTCACTACCCCCCCGGTATTCTGGCCCTGTCCAGTCTCACTACCCCCCCCGGTATTCTGGCCCTGTCCAGTCTCACTCCCCCCGTATTCTGGCCCTGCCCAGTCTCACTCTGCCGGTATTCTGGCCCTGTCCAGTCTCACTCCCCCGGTATTCTGGCCCTGTCCAGTCTCACTCCCCTGGTAATCTGGCCCTGTCCAGTCTCACTCCCCCAGTATTCTGGCCCTGTCCAGTCTCACTCCCCCGGTATTCTGGCCCTGTCCAGTCTCACTCCCCCGGTATTCTGGCCCTGTCCAGTCTCACTCCCCCGGTAATCTGGCCCTGCTATTTGGTTGTAGCTTCTCTCACCTGGTGATGTAGGATCTTATCTTTAGGAAACATCTTTCTGCAGAACTCGCATGGAATTTTGGAGGTTTCTCCTGTCAGAGAGGCAGAAACTAAAAACAGAGGAAACACAGGCAAATTAAATAAAAATAAGAAATGTTGGAAAAACTCAGCGGGTCTGGCAGCATCTGTGGAGAGAGAAACAGAGGTAACGTTTCGAGTCCGTATGACCCTTCTTTTATTTATTTATTTTTTCCAGCATTTGTAGTCTTTTGCTTTTATCACAGACAAATTAAATGTGGGCAGAAGCCGTGAAAACATCAGAATTAGAAACAGAAGGAGGCCATTCAGCCCAAGTCTGCTCGCCGTTCAATAACATCAGGGCTGATCTTTTACCTCAGCTCCACCTTCCCTCGCTATCCCTGCTTCCCTTAATGTCCAAAACTCATCAATCTCTCCCCTGAATATACTCAACAATTGAACATTCACAGCTCCCTGGGCTACAGAATTCCAAGTATTCACGTTAGATGATTGTTTGAATAGAAACAACGTGCAGGGGTACAGGGAAAAGGCAGGGCAACGGCACTAAGTCATAATGTTCATTTGGAGAGCCGGTACAGACATGATGGGCTGAATGGCCTCCTTCTGTGCCGTTAAGATTCCGTGATTCTCAGAGGACAATCCCTTCATCTCAGGAAAGAGTCAGGTGAACCTTTGTTGCTCTCCCTCTGTGTTACATTGACGCTTGTGGCGGTGGTCAGGAGAGGCTCTGAGTGGGATAGACAGTGGCTACAATCTACCGCATGAGCGCAGTCCGATTTAACAGCAGTGAGAATTGGTGTGTCTCGCCGTGGGCAGACAGGATACTTAACCTTAATTTCAAATGGGATACCTGCAGGACAATTAGGAGCTGCATTTCAAATTCACTGAAATCTACTGCTACTGTGTTTGAAATGGGCAGTGACAGGCCGGTGGGAGCCTCAAGCTCCACAAGGCTCTTTCACCTTCCTAGTGGAACAGGAGGCATTCAAGCTCCCCAGACCCTGATGGCATCTCCCTGTGACAGCCAGGCCTCAGTGGGTAGCCGTGTCTCAGCTTTGTGACAGAACGATGTGGTTTCAAATCCCACTCCAGTGACTTGAGCCCATGGCCTAGGCAGACACACCCAGTGCAGTAATGTGGGAGCGCCGCACTGTCGGAGGGTCAGTGCTGAGGGAGCGCCACACTGTCGGAGGGTCAGTGCTGAGGGAGCGCCGCACTGTCGGAGGGTCAGTGCTGAGGGAGCGCCGCACTGTCGGAGGGTCAGTGCTGAGGGAGCGCCGCACTGTCGGAGGGTCAGTGCTGAGGGAGCGCCGCACTGTCGGAGGGTCAGTGCTGAGGGAGCGCCGCACTGTCGGAGGGTCAGTGCTGAGGGAGCGCCGCACTGTCGGAGGGTCAGTACTGAGGGAGCGCCGGACTGTCGGAGGGTCAGTGCTGAGGGAGCGCCGCACTGTCGGAGGGTCAGTGCTGAGGGAGCGTCGCACTGTCAGAGGGTCAGTGCTGAGGGTGCGCCGCACTGTCGGAGGGTCAGTGCTGAGGGAGCACCGCACTGTCGGAGGGTCAGTGCTGAGGGAGCGCCGCACTGTCGGAGGGTCAGTGCTGAGGGAGCGCCGCACTGTCGGAGGGTCAGTGCTGAGGGAGCGCCGCACTGTCGGAGGGTCAGTGCTGAGGGAGCGCCGCACTGTCGGAGGGTCAGTACTGAGGGAGCGCCGGACTGTCGGAGGGTCAGTGCTGAGGGAGCGCCGCACTGTCGGAGGGTCAGTGCTGAGGGAGCGTCGCACTGTCAGAGGGTCAGTGCTGAGGGTGCGCCGCACTGTCGGAGGGTCAGTGCTGAGGGAGCACCGCACTGTCGGAGGGTCAGTGCTGAGGGAGCGCCGCACTGTCGGAGGGTCAGTGCTGAGGGTGCGCCGCACTGTCGGAGGGTCAGTGCTGAGGGAGCGCCGCACTGTCGGAGGGTCAGTGCTGAGGGAGCGCCGCACTGTCGGAGGGTCAGAGCTTATCATGTTGTTTGTGGGAGCTTGCTATGAATAAAGTGGCTATTGTGTTTCCTACATTATAACAGTGGTTACACTTTGAAAATACTTCATTGGCTGGAAAATGCTTCAAGATGTCCCTTAGTTGTTAAAGGCGCTATAGAATTGTAAACTCTCTGCGTACCCTTTCCTGCGTTCTGCACACTTGGGCAACTTTGCTCATGTGATTCCTGGTCTCTGTACATGATGTACTTGCTGCAGTCTGGGCAGCGATTAGTCCGACTCCCACATGCCTCTTCATGCTCAGGTAAAGTGCGACATGGAGTGTCCAGATCACAGAAGCGGCATCTCAGCAGTCGCTCGGTGCATTCTTCATCCTGAGGAAGCAAGACACCTGGTCATCCCTCCTCACCCCAGCCTATCTCTGTAATCCCCTCCAGCCGCACGACCCTCTGAGATTTCTACACTCCTCCAATTCTGGTCTCTTCTGCATCCTTGATTTTAATCACTCCACCATCGGCAGTTGTACCTTCAGCTGTCTGGGCCCTAAGCTCTGGAATTCCTTTCCTAAGCCTGCAGACAACTCTCTCTTCCTTTAAGATACTGTCAGGGAAAGCCGATTACAGCCACAAATGGGCATATTGAGCTTTTAAGGAAGACATGTGTGTTTTTAAAGAAATATAAGCATGGACACGGAGCTAAAGGTGGCTGATAATGTAAAGTGACCACTTTCTGTAAAATTCCTATGTGGATTATACTGATAGACCTGTCCTGACAGAGCATGGAATGTCACAACTGAAAAGGTGTCACGGCCTTCTTCAAGCAGAGAAAGTTGAAAGGGGGGATAGAAAAGATACAAAAGACTGAACTTTAATCTCCTGTGGCTGCAGAGACAAAAGACTGATTACTATATCTCAGCAGTCATCTAAAATCCATCTCCTGTTGATTCACATCTCAGAATGTGTAAAATGGTCAGAGATCAAAGGAAACAGATTCTGGCAGCAGGACATGGTTTTTTTCTCTTATGGGAATACACAGGGAAAAATGGGTAAATAAGCTATCTGCAGAGCAGTGCTAGTGTGCTAAGTGGTGGTGTGCTGTGTGTGTGACAGCAAGGAGAAGATCAAATAATCACCCCGGCAGTTGCAGCTGAAGTCTCTCTCTCTCTTTGTCTGTTGCTGGAGGCAAGGCAGCAGAAGCCACAATCAGAAAGGAAACAGGACAGCTTCTTCAGCCAATCTGCAGAACCATATGTCTCCAAACCCACTGTGAAATTGCCAAAGCCAGCTCTACTGGAATCACCCAGCTTAGCAGCCACAGCGTTTTGCCATCTAAGCCTCACGGACAAGCCAAAGACTGATTTGTATATCTTTTAAAAGACTTTTATTTGGACTATTAACTTCTCATTTCTGAGTTGTGTATATGTGTGTTGCGTTTTTATGATTTTTCTGGGGTCTTTAATAATTAATAAACTTACTCTTTCTTTGACTCAAGAAAACCTGGTTAAATTGACTCTTCCTAAGAAAAAATACATATGGACTGGGAAAAGGTATCCAAGGGGGAAGGGATCTTTTAAATTAACCTTGTTGTGACCAACCGAGGGCGGGTGGGGGGGTTGATTTGAATAAAGAAGGGGAGTCAGTTCATTGCTCCTCAGCTGGGAACATAACGAAATTGGGGTCCCATTCAGGAAGCTAACAAATTGGGGACCTCGCCTGGGGACCGATCGTAACAATATAAAACTTCCTCTTTGACCAAGATATTGGTCACCTGTACGAATATCTGTTTCTGTGACTCAGTGTCAAATTTTATATGATAATCACTCCAGTGAAGCGATTATCACTTGGGACGTGAAAAAACATTTAAGACACAATATAAATGGCAATTACACCAAGGGCTAGACACAAGCTAGGGAAGGCTCTCCTCCCACCTGGGCATCAGACTGTATCTTACACCAATTTATACACAATTCTAACACCTAGCTCTGCACTTAGATCCCAGATACCATTCAGTACTGAGGATCAAATACTCCCAGGACAGGTACAGCATAGGATTAGATACAGAGTAAATCTCCCTCTACACTGTCCCCATCAAACACTCCCAGGACAGGTACTGCATGGGGTTAGATACAGAGTAAAGCTCCCTCTACACTGTCCCCATCAAACACTCCCAGGACAGGCACAGCACGGGGTTAGATACAGAGTAAATCTCCCTCTACACTGTCCCCATCAAACACTCCCAGGACAGGTACAGCACGGGGTTAGATACAGAGTAAAGCTCCCTCTACACTGTCCCCATCAAACACTCCCAGGACAGGTACAGCAAGGGGTTAGATACCGAGTAAAGCTCACTCTGCACTGGCCCATCAAACACTCCCAGGACAGGTACAGCACAGATAAAGAGACAAGAAAACCATCCCTCACCTCATGAGTCTTCAGTTTGCAGTATTCCAATTTTTTGTGACACTGGGAGCACTGAACCTGCAGTGAAGAAGGAAATCAGAATGAGACATGGATGCACATGCTGCCAATCCCAGACCCAGTGGGGTCTGAATTTCACGCTTGGCGTGTGCGTCAAGTCGGCAGGAGCGGAAGTGGATGTGGAATCTGCTCCTGGGCCACAGCTGCGTTGAAAACGTGATTTCACGTTGGGTGGCCAATTAAGGTCTGCCCAGCGTGAAACGTGTCTTCTCAATGGTCGGGAAGGGGAGGGGGCCTGTCGGGTGCCAGGTCCAATGGCGACCCGGTGGGTGCTTTAAAACTGGCAGAGGCAGCTCCCTGAAGGCTGCCAGGGGAGAATCTGTGGTGTCTGTGCAGGAAATCATTTAACTTACTGGTGGCTGGAGACATCATGCGAGAGGGCAAGTTGAGTGGGCACTTTGCCCCCCCTCGTTTTTCGGACGAGTGCCTCACGGTCCTCATGGAGGAGGTGGGTGTCAGGCGGGACTTTCGCATACCCAGCGATGGCAGGAGGAGGCCACCGCACTTGATCAAAAAAGCCTGGGAGGAGGTGGCAGGTGAGGCCAGCAGGCACACACTGTGCAGCGCACATGGGTGCAGTGCTGCAAAAGGTTCAATGATCGGCTGCGAGTTGGCATGGATCAGTGTGGAGAGGCTTTAAGGACTGGCCGCCGCCCCCCCCCCCCCCCCCCACCCCAAGTGGAGCTCAGGGCTGTTAAGAGTCTGAGTGCCAACTGTCACAGACACTGGCGCCAGCCAAAGAGGTGAGCTCTGGCTGCTTGGACTGAGTGCCTTTCGGGTTGAGGGCCACGACTTGGATGTGCCTTGCAAGCTTTTCCTCATGTGGGGTTGGCCAGGCTGCAATGGCACTGCAGGTAGAGAGTAGACTAATCAATGCTCCTCTGTCCTTTTAGGACAAGAAGAGCCATAACACCATCGAGAGGTCAAGATAAAGTGGAGGCTCCCCCAAACCTCCTAAGCCCGATGAGGTATGAAATAGATGCATTGGAGCTGGAAATCCATCACCCACCTTGTTCAGCCGGTCGTAGAGAGGCAGGGCTCCCTGACGAAGGTAACAGTGCAATGCACAGAGGTGGGAGTGTCGGATTGTGCAAACATTCTTCTGTAATCTCATCATCAATGGGAGCCTGAAACCTGGATTCCCCATTGATCATTGAAAGATGATGGCACCATGATGCAGATCTCCATTGTGCCACCAAGATGCCTGGCATGCACAGTGACAGTGTGATGACTTAAACTAATGACATGTCATTGTTCTCCCTTAGATTCGCCAGCATGCACTCAAAAGCAGGACCCCGAAGAGCTACCCTTGACGCCAGAGGACCACGGGGCTTTTGATGCACCTGCGTCACACCCTTTCTCTGAACCAGGCACCAGCGCAGATGCTAGTACCTCAGTAGACATTTGATTGTCAGCTAGAATGTCATTGCACAGCGGTGAGGGCAGTTCACACTCACTCAAGGAGCAGGCAAAGGCAGTGAGTGCCCAGTATGCCCGCAGTTGGAGGACTGCTGGAGACCAGGACCATGCTGAACCGAAGGCAGATGATGAGCCTCTGGAGTCATCCGTTAGGTGGCAGATGCTGGATATCCAGCAGATGTGCGGGAGGATCTGAGGAGATCCATGAGGGTATGTGTACCATGGTCCCTGTTGTGGAGGAGTCCATGAGGAGCATGAGCACTGTGTTGACCCTCATGGCTGAGCGCACTGCCTCCTTCATTGAGAGAGTGATGACGCTCATGGAGAGGCAGCTCGAGGGACAGAATCAGGGGTTCCTGGGGTTGTGCTTGGACCTGTAAGCCCTCACACAGGCAATGACCTCAGGTGGTCAGTGCCAGTGTGGGAGATGGATGAGGCACCCAGTATCCCAGCTAGGTGCCAGTCCATCAATGGCAAGCAGGGAGGTCCAGAGCAACTTCACGTTGGTGCACAAGTTGTTTGTCATCTCTGCAGGCTCCTCTCAGGATGCCCTGGATGACAGCAGTAGCTCCTCTATCCCTCTGCCAGTGACCGTGGCATCTGATGAAGCTGCAATGACTGGGGAGATGCCAGCTGTGGCACTGACTGCTCCCTCCCAGGGAGGGCCAACACAGGCTCCACTGGCCAGAGGACGACTGCCAAAGTCATCAAGGCCAACAGGACAGCACAATCAGCAGGCTGCCTCCAATGCCGCTGCCAGTGAGGGGGTGTCGGGGTCACCAAGACACAGCACTCGCAAATGCAAGTTTAAGGCACGATGTGCACAGGAGGGATTGGTCACAGGTGACCTTCTGTTCTGCCATGTTTTGTAGATACGTTTACTGGTGTGGCCATTAACGCCATATATAGTTCTGTTCATTTGATATGAATTTGCTTTTGTCTTAATGGCCTGAGCATGCTTCACTTGTTTTGTAGATGCAGGGCATGCCAGTATCTAATGCTAGACATGAGTGGCTCTAAACTTTATTGCACAGGCACTGAGTGGACTTTGGATTCAAATGAAAGGGTCATTTCAGACATTTGGGATGGAGACGGCATCCCTGGCATGAGGTGGAAGCAGATCTTTGGCAGCCTAGCTGAAGAAGCATTGGATCAAGGCATCCCTGGTTTCCCTGCCTCCTTGAAGAATCCAGAGGACTGCTTCCATGCCCTCAGTGTTCTCCTCACCATGCTCCTCTTCTCACCACTGGATTCATCCTGTGTGGCCTGTGGAGCTGCCTCTTCCTCCACAGCTAGATTGTGGAGAGCACAGCATGCAACCACTATCAGTAATACCCACGCTAGGGGGTATTGTAATGCTCCCCCTGAATGGTCCAGACGTCGGAGGCACATTTTCAGAAGACCTATGGTCTTCTCTATCACCGCCTTTGTGGATGTATGACTTTTATTATAACGCTGCTCTGCCTCTGTTCTTGGGTGACAGAGAGGCACCATAAACCACCTTTTCAATGGATGACCCTTGTCATCCAGCAGTCATCCATCCAGTCAGGCTGGAGCAGAGAACAGCCTTGGCACTTGTGAGTGTCTTAGGGCATAAGTGTCATGGGAGCTGCCAGGGTACCTTGCACAGACGTGCAGAATCTGCATCTTGTGGTCACAAACTATCTGCTTGTTCATCAAGTGGAAGACCTTCCCATTGACGGAGGCACCCGGCTGACCCGTTGGCACCTTGATGGCCACATCTGTGCAGTCGGTTGCACCCTGGAGGCTGGGGAACCCAGCGATCACTGCAAATCCTCCGCTCGCTCAGCCTGCATTCAGGTGCATAGAGGCACCTGGCCTCCTCTCCCTTCTGCCCCTCTCTTCCTCCTCAGGGGAGGTGCCACAATCCCCATTACCAGGATAACAGAAGGCTGTCTGATACCTGGAAGGATCCACATGGCCCTGGGGGCTTGGAGACACCAATGAGTCCTGAAATGAAGCCTAGGAATGCTAAGAATGAAGCTCAAAACAGAGAAGAAGCTGTCAAGTTCAAATAAGTAACCAGCAGCAAACTATCTCCCAAACTCCTCACCACTCACAATAGCAATGCTGCTGACCCTTTTTATCCCGCCCTTGGATGAGGTTTTGTTAAAAGCGGGATGCCTGCCTGCCTGTTTTACCCATGAGATGAGCGTGAAACTGCGCGGGCAACCTAAAATCGAGTACAATTGGCTTTTTAATGGCCTTAAGTGGCCTTTTAATTGTTGGCGGGTACAGCTTTGACACCCACGCCTGCCCACCGACCTGAAGATTGTTTGCATATGGGATGACATCAGGACACTTGCCCAACGTCTTCTCACGCTATTGCACATCTGTTCAGGGCGTGTGCCCTCCCGCCTGCCCACGAGACATAAAATTCTGGCCTGAGTACTGGTCAGCCATCATTCGCTACCTGTGCGTGTGTTATTGGTCTCTGACCTGTCTGTGCTCTCTCTCTCTGTGCTCCTGTAACTCTGCTGTCGGCACTGCTTCATTGCAGAGTGGACACAGCTGGATGAATCGCTTGCAATGAATCTCGTGAATGGGATAATTCAAGGCGGCCACATCCTTCTTACTGCAGAGTGAAAACACAGGTTAACTGGTCATCGTATTCTGGTACAGCTCGATCTCCTGTGAAACTCCCAGACGCATTCGGGCAGGAATTGTGTGTGACACTGACCCAGACACCCTGCAACTGACCATCAGCATCTGTGGACCCTGAGCTGAATCTCCCACTGATTGAGAGAGCATCTGTCTTCTGTCTGGTAACACTCTCAGGGACATACCTACGGGGCGAGGGAGAAAGAGGGTGAGGGAGAAAGAGACAGGGAGGCAGGAACAGAGGGAGGGACAACGGGAGAGACACACAGAGAGAGTGTAGGATCAAAATCCCCTCCGACTGGGTAATTTATGGAACAACATTTCAAACCCACAGACATGTGTTGACCTCATGATTGGAACTATAAAAAGATAAACTGCAGTCAGCAGTACAGGGCTGAGCAGCAAGAGGTTAATTTGGATATTTAGTGAAAACACAGTGACTCATCAAAAGGGTTTGGACATTGACTAATGCAATGAAGAAAGTCTGACTACACAATACAATGGCACAAAGGGCATATTATCAATGCGACACACCTTCAACACCTCTTTGTCCTTTTGTCTACTTCCACATATCACTGGCCCTCTGTCCAGCTCCACCTGTCCCACCCCCCTCAACCAGTTTATATTTCACCTCTCTTCTATTCTTGCTTAGTTCTGTTGAAGAGTCATACGGACTCAAAACGTTAACTGTGCTCCTCTCCGCAGATGCTGCAAGACCTACTGAGTTTTTCCAGGTATTTTTATTTTTATTTTGGGTTTCCAGCATCCGCAGTTTTTTGCTTTTACACTCAAAGAATTATTCAACCACCACAGACAATAGAACTGGAATAGGGTCATTCAAACCCTCATTAACTTTGGAGCCAGGTGCTGTTACTGTGCTATTACTGTGCCACTTCAAGCAGCAGGAGAATTGCTCATGTAATGAGAACCGATAATATTCTTCTGGATACATCTTCCATGGAAAACCCTGTATTGTTTCAACCAGCAGGAGCTGATTATATTTGTCTGGACTTTGCATGGAATCAGCTGAATGGATATTGGAACAATAGGAAATATGTTTTGACATGTCTGAGTTAAATTATTATAAAGGAGAGCAGATCTGAGCATCTGGGCTGCAGTTGGAAGAAGGGTTGAGGTTGGTCACTTTGACTCAGTCCTACAGATTGTATTGATGCACCTCACAATCCACGTGTAAAAGTTGAATCTGATTGTACTTTTGTGATGATGATTTTGAAATGTTTTGGAATGTTCTTCCAGATATTTTATGAATAAAGTATATTTTTCAAAAAAAAAGACAGTCCTACAGTCAACACTGGACAGACCAGCCATGTTGTGGATTGTAAGTTTCATCCAAATCGTAGTGATATTGGTCTGAGGGTTTTGTGAAGGTTTGGGGCAGAAATCTGGTGTTTTTTGCCAGTACCTTGTAACTTTTTCAGCCATTCCTTGGGTGATGTTGGTCTGAAGATTTTTCTTAAGGTTTCAGGACAGGACGTGGTGTTTTTCTAAATTTAACCGAGTCGTGGTGTCTTTGTGTTGGGTACTGGGAACAGGTTGTTTTAAATTTTGGATTTTGTACTGTGGGGTTGTGGGTGATTCAGTAAAGCAATTGTGAATTATCAGAAGAAACTTGTCTCGCTGGTCATTCCGTTCAAGCCATACACGTGTAGATTTCTGGTGTCACAAATTTGAGTATGGGGAGGTGCTCTGAGGGCAAAGGGGAACACCTACGAGAGAGCGAGTGCGTGTGAGAGTGAGTGCGTGTCCGTGGAGAGAGAGAGAGCGTGCAAGAGAGGAGATACACAGAAAGACACACACATACACACAGAGACACAGCGAGAGAGACACACACGCAGAGACCAAAAGGAGAGAGACAGACAGAAAGAGAGAGAGACAGACAGAGAGACCGAGAGAGGGAAAGAGATACAGAGAGAGAGAGAGAGAGACACACACATACATACACACAGAGACAAAAGGAAAGAGAAAAACAGGCAGCGAGAGAGACAGGCAGACAGATAGCAAGAGACAGACAGGCAGCGAGAGAGAGAGAGAGAGAGACAGGCAGCGAGAGAGACACAGACAGAGAGAGAAAGCAGGACAGAGAGAGAGGGAGGGAGAAGATACAGACATAAGACATAAAGAGGGAAGCATATAGAGATAGAGCTTGAGAGACAGTCAGAAAGAGTGAAAGAGAGACAGGGTAGAACCATATTGACAAAGATACACATGCAGGAAGAGTGAGAGACAGAACAACAGAGTAAACACAGTGATGTCAATCTTGGGAGGCCATCCGTCATGACTCTGATGAAGAGTCATTCAGACTCGAAACGTTAACTGTGTTCCTCTCCGCAGATGCTGTCAGACCTGCTGAGTTTTTCCAGGCATTTTTGTTTTTGTTCTATGACTCTGCTGGCTCTTGGTCAGAGTAATACTGGCTCCAGTTCACAATAGGGATCTCGAGCTCTTGCTCATTGAATAGAGTTCACCTGACCAAGTGCTTGAAAAATGATTGATCACTCATTTCCTGTTTCTGGGAGCTTGCTGTGCACAAAATGTCTGCCACATTGATGAATCAGAGAATGATACAGCACAGAAAGAGGCCATTCAGCCCATTGTACCTGTGCCAGCTCTTTGAAAGAACGGTCCAATTAAACCTCAGTTCTTTCCCCATAATCCTGCAAATATTTCCCCTTCAAGAATTTATCCAATTCTCTTTTGAAAATTACTAATGAACCTGCTTCCATCGCCCTTTCAGGCAGCGCGATCCAGATCACTGCAACTCGCTGTAAAAATAATTCTCATCTCCCCCTCTGGTCTGTTAAGACGGTGTAAAGGTTCTGGCTGTAATTGTGGGAACTGTTAATCTCTTGGAGACAGAATATGGAACAAGTGCCCATTGACAAGCAATCACTGGTTCATAGAACATGCTGCATTTATATAGCGCCTCTAATGTATAAATGTCCCAACATGCTCCACAGGAGCACTATAAAGCAAAATCTCTAGCCACGTAAGGTAATATTAGGACAGATGACCCAAAGCATGGTCAGAGAGATAGAATGTAAAGAACGACATAAAGCAGGAGAGGTTTAGGGAGACAATTCCAGAGCGGGGACCCAGGCAGCTGAAGACACAGCCGCCAACAGTGGAGTGATTAAAATCAGGGATGCTCAGGCCAGAATTAGATGAACGCAGAGATTTCAGAGGTTGGAGGAAATTAGAGATAGTGAGGAGTGAGGGCATGGAGGGGTTTGAAAACAAGGATGAGAATATTAAAATTGGGGCATCGATTAACTGGGATTTAACGTAGGTCAAGCAAGCACAGGGGTAATGGGTGAATGAGACTTGGTTTGAGTTAGGATACAGGCAGCAGAAAGTCGGAGGGAGAGGTTATGACACAGAAACAGCATCACACCGCCTGACAATTCTAACTCAACAACGTTCCTATTCTGGTACTCTCAATACACACACAATTCCAGGTTTTCAAAGCATTTGATAATCTGAGTCATCATCGAGCTGATGAATCCGGTCTCCAGATGTTGGCAGTGATATTATTGACTGAGAGGGGGAAATGAGAAAGGTCTGGTTGGTTTTCACAGGCAACACTGTGAGGGGATATTAGAGTCGCACAGTGTCACAGGTAATGGGTGAGAGTTTGAATCAATCCACCTCCTTACCAGTTGCTGCAGAAAACTGTCTCCTTATCCTCCACCACCATCATCGTTCTCAGCTGCACTGTGGGACACACTGGAGGCACTGGTCACACAATCAGAACCTGACACCAAGCAGCACAAAACAGGATGAGCAGATATCAGGATATAGCAGATGCAAGTGTATAAAAACACACACCCACACGTATAGACATTGACACAGACACATACATATACTCACTCACACCCATACATTACCATTAATACTCACACTCATGCACTATTCACACTGAACTGCACATCTGCTTATAGCCAGGATGTCTCACACAGACGCACACACACACACACACACACACTCGTATAACTGTGTGCACTTATATAAACTTACAGAGTCACACACAATAACAAGGTATGAAGTGTAGCAGCTACGTTGCTGAACTAATTTGGAGATCTCGACTATAATCTGGAAGGCGTGAGGGCACAGCACTTGGGCGGACTGTGAACTCAAATTCCATTTTAAAAAATTCTGGATGTAAGCTGCTCTCAGTCAAAGTCAGATTGTTGTAAAAGCCCAAATGGTTCATTGATGCCCTTTAGAGAAGGAAACCTGCTGTCCTTCCCCTGCCTGGGCCGGTCTGTGGCTCCGGGCCCACACCAACATGTTTTACTCTGAACTACTCTCTTAGGCCTGACAAACTAGCTCGCAGTTTGACAAAGTGGCACACAGCCACCCCGTGCCCTGCACAGATAAGATGGGCACTAAATGCCGGCCTAGTCTGTGACACTCACATATCCCAAGAAAGAATTTTTAAAATGTGATTACTGTGTTTCCTCAACACAGTTCAGAGATCTCGGAGTTTAGACTCATTGTTGTCACTATGAGGCCCACTTCCTGTAGAGGGTTCTGTACTTTAACACATTTAAAATATAATCCAATCCCATCCCCAGTCCAGGGACTGAATTTCTGATGCCTCAATATCTTACCTTTAGATTAGGATCTCTCTCTCTGTTCTCTCCGTCAGTCTCTCTCTCTCTGTCTTTCTCTCTCAGTCTCTCTCGGGCTCTTTTTCACTTTTATTTTCACTTTCATTTTCTCCAGTTCTTGGTGCTCGTTAATCCAAAAATTTAAACAAACTTGGAGGGAGTTTCCCCAGCGCTGCTGCTGACTCTGAAGGTCAAAGTGTCTCCCTGTCTGGCTCTGAGATAGTGCAGGATAGGCACAGTCCCAACAACAATGCTGCACCCCTGGTGTTAAACCAGGCACAGGACTCAAGTGACTCTACAATGTGCCCTCCCGCCACCATGCCCAGCAGGATGGAGAGGTTAGACATGAAGAGTGAGAAAACAAAACTGCAGGAGGCGGAAAATCAGCTTCATTCACAACACGTAGAGGGCTGGATGGTGCCCGGTGTCTGGACGCAGAGCAGACACACAGACAGAATGGACACCTCAGCAGAGGGGATACCCATAACCATAAGACATAGGAGCAGAAATTAGGCCAATCGGCCCATCGAGTTTGCTGTGCCATCCAATCATGGCTGATAAGTTTCTCAACCCCATTCTCCCGCCTTCTCCCCGTAACCAATCAAGAACCTATCTATTTCAGTCTTAAATGCACTCAATGACCTGGCCTCCACAGCCTTCTGTGGCAATGAATTCCATAGATTCACCACTCTCTGGCTAAAGAAGCTTCTCCTCATCTCTGTTCTAAAAGGTCTTCCCTTTACTCTGAGGCTGTGCCCTCGGGTCCTAGTCTCTCCTACTAATGGAAACATCTTCCCCACGTCCACTCTATCCAGGCCTTTCAGTATTCTGTAAGTTTCAGTCAGATCCCCCCTCATCCTTCTAAACTCCATCGAATATAGACCCAGAGTCCTCAAACATTCCTCATATGTTAAGCCTTTCATTCCTGGGATCGTTCTCGTGAACCTCCTCTGGGCCCTCTCCAGGGCCAGCACATCCTTCCTGAGATATGGGGCCCAAAATTGCTCACAATATTCTAAGTGTGGTCTGACTAGAGCCTTATAAAGCCTCAGTAGCACATCCCTGCTTTTATATTCTAGTCCTCTTGAAATAAATGCCAACATTGCATTTGCCTTCCTAACTACCAACTCAACCTGCAAGTTAACCTTAAGAGTATCCTGGACTAGGACTCCCAAGTCCCTTTGCACTCTAGATTTCTGAATTCTCTCCCCATTTAGAAAATAGCCCATGCCTCTATTCTTCCTGCCAAAGTGCATGACCTCACACTTCCCCAAGTTGTACTCCATCTGCCATTTCTTTGCCCATTCTCCTAACCTGTCCAAATCCTTCTGCAGCCTCCCCACCCCCTCAATACTACCTGTCTATCCACCTTTCTTTGTATCATCTGCAAACTTAGCCAGAATGCCCTCAGTTCCTTCATCTCTATCATTAATGTATAAAGTGAAAAGTTGTGGTCCCAACACTGAGCCCTGCAGAACTCCACTAGTCACCGGCCGCCATCCTGAGAAGGACCCCCTTATCCCCACTCTCTGCCTCCTGCCAGACAGCCAATCTTCTATCCATGCTAGTACCTTGCCTCTAACACCATGGGCTCTTATCTTACTGAGCAGTCCCCTGTGCGGCACCTTGTCAAAGGCCTTCTGGAAGTCCAAGTAGATAACATCCATTGGCTCTCCTTTGTCTAACCTACTTGTTGCCTCCTCAAAGAATTCTAACAGATTTGTCAGGCATGAACTCCCCTTTGATGAAACCATGCTGACTTTGCCCTATTTTATCATGCACTTCCAAGGATTCTGAAATCTCATCCTTAATAATGGACTCTAAAATCTTACCAACGACCGAGGTCAGGCTAATCGGCCTGTAATTTCCCGTCTTTTGCTTCACTCCCTTCTTAAACAGGGGGGGTTACATTAGCGATTTTCCAGTCCTCTGGGGCCCTCCCTGACTCCAGTGATTCCTGAAAGATCACCACTAATGCCTCCACTATCTCTTCAGCTCTCTCCTTCAGAACTCTGGGGTGTAATCCATCTAGTCCAGGTGATTTATCCAACGTCAGACCTTTCAGTTTTCCTAGCACCTCCTCCTTGGTAATGGCCACCATACTCACCTCGGCCCCCGGACTCTCTTGAACTTTGGGGATGTCATTCGTGTCTTCCACTGTGAAGACTGACGCAAAGTACCTATTCAGTTCCTCCACCATTTCTTTGTTGCCCACTACTACTTCTCCAGCAATTTTTTCCAGTGGCCCAATGTCCACTTTTGCCTCTCTCTTACTCTTTATATATCTAAAAAAACTCTTGCAATCTTCTTTTATATTACTGTCTAGTTTACCCTCATATTTAATCTTCTCCCTCCTTATTTCTTTTTTAGTTGTCCTCTGTTTGGTCTTTGTAGGCTTCCCAATCCCCTGGTTTCCCACTGCTCTTCGCCGCATTGTATGCTTTCTCTTTAGCTTTTATGCTGTCCCTGACTTCCCTTGTTAGCCATGGTTGCCTCGTCCTCCCTTTTGTATGCTTCTTCTTCCTAGGGATGAATTTTTGCTGTGAATCCCAAATTACTCCCGGAAAGTCCTGCTATTGCTGTTCCACTGTCTTTCCTGCTAGGCTCATCTCCCAGTCAATTCTGGCCAGCTTCTCCCTCATGCCTCTGTAGTTGCCTTTATTCAACTGTATACAGTTACACCTGATTTCAGCTTTTTCCCTAAAATTACAGGGCAAATTCTATCATATTATGGTCACTTCCTCCTAAGGGTTCCTTCACCTTAAGCTCTCTTATCAAATCTGCTTCATTACACATCACTAAATCTAGAATTGCCTGTTCCCTAGTGGGCTCCACCACAAGCTGCTCCAAAAAGCCATCTCGTAGACATTCCACAAATTCCTTTTCTTGGGATCCAGTACCAACCTGATTTTCCCAGTCTACTTGCATATTGAAATCCCCATGATCACTGTAACCTTGCCTTTCTTACATGCCTTTTCCATCTCCTGGTGTATCTTGTGCCCCATATCCTGACTACTGTTTGGAGGCCTGTACACAACTCCCATTATGGTTTTTTTACCTTTGCGGTTCCTCAATGCTGCCCACACAGATTCTACATCATCTGACCCTACATCATTTCTTGCTATCAATTTAATTTCATTTCTTACTAAAGCAACCCCACCCCCTTTGCCAACCTGCCTATCTTTTCGATCAGATGTATATCCTTGGATGTTTAGCTCCCAGTCCTGATCCCCTTGCAGCCATGTCACCCGATGCCCACCACATCATACCTGCCAATTTCAATCTGCGCCACAAGCTCATTTACCTTATTTCGTATACTGCGTGCATTCAGATACAACACCTTCAGTCCTGTACTTCCAAAGAGAGCAAACAACCGGGCAGAGCGGGCACAGAGCAGACACCCAGGCAGAGCGGGCACAGAGCAGACACCCGGGCAGAGCGGGCTCAGAGCAGACACCCGGGCAGAGCGGGCACAGAGCAGACACCCGGGCAGAGCGGGCACCCGGGCAGAGCAGGTGCAGAGAGGACACCTGGGCAGAGCGGACACCCGGGCAGAGAGGGCACAGAGCGGACACCCGGGCAGAGAGCAGACAGCCGGGCAGAGAGCAGACAGCCGGGCAGAGCAGGCACAGAGCAGACACCCGGTCAGAGAGGGCACAGAGCAGACACCCGGTCAGAGAGGGCACAGAGCAGACACCCGGGCAGAGCGGGCACAGAGCAGACACTCGGGCAGAGCGGGCGCAGAGCGGACACCCGGGCAGAGCAGGTGCAGAGAGGACACCCGGGCAGAGCGGACACCCGGGCAGAGCGGACACCCGGGCAGAGCGGGCACAGAGCAGACACCTGGGCAGAGCGGACACCCGGGCAGAGAGGACACCCGGGCAGAGCAGGTGCAGAGAGGACACCCGGGCAGAGAGGGCACAGAGCTGGCACCCAGGCAGAGAGGGCACCCGGGCAGAGCGGGCACAGAGCAAACACCCGGGCAGAGCGGGCACAGAGCGGACACCCGGGCAGAGCGGGCACAGAACGGACACCCAGGCAGAGCAGACACAGAGCAGACACCCAGGCAGAGCGGGCACAGAGCAGACACCCAGGCAGAGCGGGCACAGAGCAGACACCCGGGCAGAGCGGGCACAGAGCAGACACCCGGGCAGAGCGGGCACCCGGGCAGAGCAGGTGCAGAGAGGACACCCGGGCAGAGCAGACACCCGGGCAGAGTGGACACCCGGGCAGAGTGGACACCCGGGCAGAGCGGGCACAGAGCAAACACCCGGGCAGAGCGGGCTCAGAGCAGACACCCGGGCAGAGCAGGTGCAGAGAGGACACCCGGGCAGAGCAGACACCCGGGCAGAGCAGACACCCGGGCAGAGCAGACACCCGGGCAGAGCGGGCACAGAGCAGACACCCGGGCAGAGCGGGCACAGAGCAGACACCCGGGCAGAGCGGGCACAGAGCAGACACCCGGGCAGAGCGGGCACAGAGCAGACACCCGGTCAGAGAGGGCACAGAGCAGACACTCGGGCAGAGCGGGCACCCAGGCAGAGCGGACACCCGGGCAGAGCGGGCACCCAGGCAGAGCGGACACCCGGGCAGAGCGGGCACAGAGCAGACACCCGGGCAGAGCGGGCACAGAGCAGACACCCGGGCAGAGCGGGCACAGAGCAGACACCCGGGCAGAGAGGGCACAGAGCAGACACTCGGGCAGAGCGGGCACCCAGGCAGAGCGGACACCCGGGCAGAGCGGGCACCCAGGCAGAGCGGACACCCGGGCAGAGCGGGCACAGAGCAGACACCCGGGCAGAGCGGGCACAGAGCAGACACCCGGGCAGAGCGGGCACAGAGCAGACACCCGGGCAGAGCGGACACCCGGGCAGAGCGGGCACCCGGGCAGAGCGGGCACCCGGGCAGAGCGGGCACCCGGGCAGAGCGGGCACCCGGGCAGAGCGGGCACCCGGGCAGAGCGGGCACCCGGGCAGAGCGGGCACCCGGGCAGAGCAGGTGCAGAGAGGACACCCGGGCAGAGCGGACACCCGGGCAGAGCAGGTGCAGAGAGGACACCCGGGCAGAGCGGACACCTGGGCAGAGCAGACACCCGGGCAGAGCGGGCACAGAGCAGACACCCGGGCAGAGCGGACACCCGGGCAGAGAGGGCAGCCGGGCAGAGAGGGCAGCCGGGCAGAGAGGGCACCCGGGCAGAGAGGGCACCCGGGCAGAGAGGGCACCCGGGCAGAGAGGACACCCGGGCAGAGAGGACACCCGGGCAGAGTGGGCACAGAGCAGACACCCGGGCACACCAGGTGCAGAGAGGACACCCGGGCAGAGAGGGCACAGAGCTGGCACCCGGGCAGAGAGGGCACCCGGGCAGAGAGGGCACAGAGCTGACACCTGGGCAGAGCAGACACCCGGGCAGAGAGGACACAGAGTGGACACCCGGGCAGAGAGGGCACAGAGCAGACACCCGGGCAGAGCGGGCACAGAGCAGACACTCGGGCAGAGCGGGCGCAGAGCGGACACCCGGGCAGAGCAGGTGCAGAGAGGACACCCGGGCAGAGCGGACACCCGGGCAGAGCGGACACCCGGGCAGAGCGGGCACAGAGCAGACACCTGGGCAGAGCGGACACCCGGGCAGAGAGGACACCCGGGCAGAGCAGGTGCAGAGAGGACACCCGGGCAGAGAGGGCACAGAGCTGGCACCCAGGCAGAGAGGGCACCCGGGCAGAGCGGGCACAGAGCAAACACCCGGGCAGAGCGGGCACAGAGCGGACACCCGGGCAGAGCGGGCACAGAACGGACACCCAGGCAGAGCAGACACAGAGCAGACACCCAGGCAGAGCGGGCACAGAGCAGACACCCAGGCAGAGCGGGCACAGAGCAGACACCCGGGCAGAGCGGGCACAGAGCAGACACCCGGGCAGAGCGGGCACCCGGGCAGAGCAGGTGCAGAGAGGACACCCGGGCAGAGCAGACACCCGGGCAGAGTGGACACCCGGGCAGAGCGGGCACAGAGCAGACACCCGGGCAGAGCGGGCACAGAGCAGACACCCGGGCAGAGCGGGCACAGAGCAAACACCCGGGCAGAGCGGGCTCAGAGCAGACACCCGGGCAGAGCAGGTGCAGAGAGGACACCCGGGCAGAGCAGACACCCGGGCAGAGCAGACACCCGGGCAGAGCAGACACCCGGGCAGAGCGGGCACAGAGCAGACACCCGGGCAGAGCGGGCACAGAGCAGACACCCGGGCAGAGCGGGCACAGAGCAGACACCCGGGCAGAGCGGGCACAGAGCAGACACCCGGTCAGAGAGGGCACAGAGCAGACACTCGGGCAGAGCGGGCACCCAGGCAGAGCGGACACCCGGGCAGAGCGGGCACCCAGGCAGAGCGGACACCCGGGCAGAGCGGGCACAGAGCAGACACCCGGGCAGAGCGGGCACAGAGCAGACACCCGGGCAGAGCGGGCACAGAGCAGACACCCGGGCAGAGAGGGCACAGAGCAGACACTCGGGCAGAGCGGGCACCCAGGCAGAGCGGACACCCGGGCAGAGCGGGCACCCAGGCAGAGCGGACACCCGGGCAGAGCGGGCACAGAGCAGACACCCGGGCAGAGCGGGCACAGAGCAGACACCCGGGCAGAGCGGGCACAGAGCAGACACCCGGGCAGAGCGGACACCCGGGCAGAGCGGGCACCCGGGCAGAGCGGGCACCCGGGCAGAGCGGGCACCCGGGCAGAGCGGGCACCCGGGCAGAGCGGGCACCCGGGCAGAGCGGGCACCCGGGCAGAGCGGGCACCCGGGCAGAGCGGGCACCCGGGCAGAGCGGGCACCCGGGCAGAGCGGGCACCCGGGCAGAGCGGGCACCCGGGCAGAGCAGGTGCAGAGAGGACACCCGGGCAGAGCGGACACCCGGGCAGAGCAGGTGCAGAGAGGACACCCGGGCAGAGCGGACACCTGGGCAGAGCAGACACCCGGGCAGAGCGGGCACAGAGCAGACACCCGGGCAGAGCGGACACCCGGGCAGAGAGGGCAGCCGGGCAGAGAGGGCAGCCGGGCAGAGAGGGCAGCCGGGCAGAGAGGGCACCCGGGCAGAGAGGGCACCCGGGCAGAGAGGGCACCCGGGCAGAGAGGACACCCGGGCAGAGAGGACACCCGGGCAGAGTGGGCACAGAGCAGACACCCGGGCACACCAGGTGCAGAGAGGACACCCGGGCAGAGAGGGCACAGAGCTGGCACCCGGGCAGAGAGGGCACCCGGGCAGAGAGGGCACAGAGCTGACACCTGGGCAGAGCAGACACCCGGGCAGAGAGGACACAGAGTGGACACCCGGGCAGAGCAGACACCCGGGCAGAGAGGGCACAGAGCTGACACCTGGGCAGAGCAGACACCCGGGCAGAGAGGACACAGAGTGGGCACCTGGTCAGAGCAGACACCCGGGCAGAGAGGGCACAGAGTGGGCACCCGGGCAGAGAGGGCACAGAACGGGCAGAGAGGGCACAGAACGGGCAGAGAGGGCACAGAACGGGCAGAGAGGGCACAGAATGGGCACCCGGGCAGAGAGGGCACAGAACAGGCACCCGGGCAGAGAGGGCACAGAACGGGCAGAGAGGGCACAGAACGGGCAGAGAGGGCACAGAACGGGCAGAGAGGGCACAGAACGGGCACCCGGGCAGAGAGGGCACAGAGCTGGCACCCTGGCAGAGAGGGCACAGAGCGGACAGCCGGGCAGAGAGGGCACAGAGTGGACAGCCGGGCAGAAAGGGCACAGAGCGGACAGAGAGTGGACAGCCGGGCAGAGAGGGCACAGAGCGGACAGCTGGGCAGAGAGGGCACAGAGCAGGCACCTGGGCAGAGAGGGCACACGGGCAGAGAGGGCACAGAGCGGACAGCCGGGCAGAGAGGGCACAGAGTGGACAGCCGGGCAGAGAGGGCACAGAGCGGACAGAGAGCGGACAGCCGGGCAGGGAGGGCACAGAGTGGACAGCCGGGCAGAGAGGGCACAGAGTGGACAGCCAGGCAGAGAGGGCACAGAGTGGACAGAGAGCGGACAGCTGGGCAGAGAGGGCACAGAGCAGGCACCCAGGCATAGAGCGGGCACCCGGGCAGGGCGGGCACCCGGGCAGGGCGGACAGTCGTTGTCTAGAACAATATAGAGAGAAAGAAAACAAATTTTGGAATTGTTTGCAATTTTTTTAATTAATCTTTATAACAGAGAGGCTCTGATACTATTTCAAAAATTACATTTATATATCACTAACAATACAACCCAGGGATAGTGCAAAGATTTAAAAACATATTTATAATGGTCAGTTCAATAAAAGGAGATAAACTTGCAGACTGTGGGTTTTCTGGAACTCCAGGCTCCAGCTATAACCAGAGAGTGATTAGTTTTCAGAGAGGATTGAAGGTTCAATCTGCAGCTCCCGGACCCCAGCAGCTCACCACACCTGGGATCAGGAGAGTGTACGGAGTTACAGAACAGCAAGAGCAGGCCTCCCCTGTTCCTCAAGGGTTAAATATCCGTTGAACAATCTAATCGGGTTTGTTGAAAATGTCACTGTCCTCGTCTGCCCCTAAAACTCTCCCTCATTTCAGAATGTTCTCTCTCTCTCCATCCCATACCCCTCCTCAGTTGTCCTCCCCTCCCCATTTCTGCATTTATCCATCGCCCTCGAGTTAGAGGACGAAAGCTTTTTAAAGGCTGTTTGGGTCCTTTAAAATCAGCTGTGGCTAACGTAGCTAAAGAGGATAAGGAAATAACAAGTTGAATAATAAGCTGAATAATGGCACTGTGTCAATCTTCTGACAAGATGAACAGGATAATATACCTGAACGAAAATGTGGAACTCACTTTTGGCAACATAGCAAAAAAGCCTATAGAAACAGTGATGCAGTAAAAAGACAGGCAAATCCCCAGGAGCAGATGGTTTCTGTTGAAGGTATGAAAGGAAATGGTAGATGGGAGCTGAATTAACTATTTTAAATTTGAGATCAATAGATTTTTGCTCGACAAGGGTAAAACACTGGAGGAGGCCATTCAGCCCCTTGAGCCTGTTACACAGGTACAGGAAGAGGCCACTCAGCCCCTTGAGCCTGTTACAGGTACAGGAAGAGGCCATTCAGCCCCTTGAGCCTGTTACACAGGTACAGGAAGAGGCCATTCAGCCTGCCTATCTCAACTCCACCTTCCCATGGTATCACCATCTCCCTTAATCCCTTAGTATTTTCAAATCTATCGATCTATCAATGGCAATACTCAATGATAATGCAGTGAGGAGATTTCTCATCGGAGTCCAAAATGGTTGTCACTCTGAGACCATGCCCCCATGTTCTGTATTCCCCAACAAGAGGAAACAGCCTCAGCATCCACCCGATAAACCCTCTTTGAATGTTTGAACGGCATCAACTCTGATTCTTGTAAATGCTTGGAAATACTAGCCTGGTCTCTCCTCACAGGACAGCCCACTGCCCCCCAAAGGAATGAGTCTCGTGAATCTTTGTCCCTCTGTGACAAGTATATAATTCTTAAGGTAAGACCAAAATTGTACACAGTATATAGAGCTGAGGTACAGAATCACTGTGATCTCACCGAAAGGTGGATCAGGCTTGAGGGGCTGAATAGCCTCCTCCTGTTCCTGTCTAAAATGCTTGTGGGGCTGAATGGCCTCCTCTTGCTCTTACGTTGCTCCCAGACCTGGCTGTGTGATTCTCCTCATGGCCAAACAGCAGATGTTCGGAATGATCTTTGAGGGGAGAGGCCAGAGCCTGCCCATCGTCTGTGGAACTAAACTTCAACATC